>CABFWB010008578.1:0-17175 GCA_902151455.1 Timema bartmani
TAATTTTACATTAATTTTACAATACTAATGTTTAAACTTTTCGTCGGGCGAAGCCACGACGGGTAACAGCTAGTAGAATAAATATGTTTTTATGATTTACATTAAAATGTTTTCTCCTTTAATGAACATTACGCCCGCATCAGCGATCACGTTGTCTAAGGAATGGACTGCTGATGAGGGAAAGATCAGGTTTAGAATCCCGGTCGGGTCTATTTAGAGCAATGTTTCCTAAATTGATGTATTCTGTCAATCCACGTAAGTGCGGGTATTTTTCCTTTTAATTCCACCTTACTCATCACTAGCCTAGTTGTGTAAATATGAGGTTAGCCCGAAAGAATATTAAGACGGAGTGCACAAAAAACCAACTTCTTCCTCTTCTCTTCTCCACTTCATACACCCCCCTCGCCAGAATGTCTTCTTGCGCAGAAGAGATTCTAGTCTGAACTCGCCATTGCGTGGCTACCCCAGCCAACGCTTTTCTTTACTTCGAAAACAGAAAAAAAAAATCCTCATTTAATTTCTTCGGCTGAATTTTTAATAAATTTAAAATGCTAGTAAAAATGTCATATTGCACATGTTCGTGCACAGGGGCTACTAATTTTTAAATGTCAGACCTCTGTCTGCGGTAGATATTGCACAACGCTCATGACAGAAGATTAGTTGAATTATTTTTGCTTTGTAGCAGAGTTCCAGAATATTACTTTTAGGAAATATCACAATATTGGGCCGTACAGATTCTGAAATTATATTACAAGTAGCAACCAGCTCGTACAGGAATATTTAGACATTTAGACCAATGATTATGTTTTATAGAACACGATAGGAAACCATTATGTCTCATGGCAGAGAATCGTTTGTCGTTATAAAGGAGTAGCGACCACACTAAGACGAAACATAATAGTACTTTAAGTGAATTATTTTAGAGTAAAAAAAACATCAATCATGAGTCAACAAGGCTATTCAATAAAAAAAATTCATGTTCCAAGGTTGTAAAAAATAATTATTGCGCTGATGGAAGAGCATTAACAGATGGAGAGTTAAAGTAATAAACTGAGTGAAATGATAGATCGAAGTTTGTTAATAAAAGTAGAATTTAATCAATGGTATCAGTTTATCAGCTCACATGATTAAAAAAAACATACTGGGCAGCGATTAAAACAATACTTTTAATATTTTCTCTTGTGTTGGATGAATGTTGTGACAAAGATATATTGTTTCATATACAAGAAATGATTAGTTCGTTGTGATTAAAATGGTAGTATAGCGTGGTTAAAAAAATGGTACAGAGCAAGACTCAGACATTATATTTCTTTTATCTTAAAATAGAGATATTTACTAAAGACTATAATTTTTTTTGGTGAATCGAGATAATATACATTGTTGCAGAAACACTACACCAAAGAGCATAAATGCAATAATATACATTGTTACGGACACAATGAGAAAAGAGGAACATCTCTGTCCACCAGATCAAAACAATCGATTTCTTATTTCAAATATTCCCATAAAAATTATAATTTTGCTTATAGCACAGAAACCATTGGCTTAGTAAAATTATGTATTTAAAATAAAATTTTATATTTTAATAATAGTAAAACTTTACTATGATAGTTTATTTCGTATTCTAAATTTTTCCGGAGATATGATCAAAAGTGGATATTTCCGCTCATGTAAAGTACCCTTAAATAATTTTAGCGAGAAAGTTAGAATTTCTATTATGATTGGAATGTTATACAGTATCTGGATGTAAAATTTAATCAAAATCGCTAGAGCTGATTTCAAGAAAATCGATTTTTTTTATCCCCTTTAGTAAACTACCTATAATTTTAGGTTTAAATATCAAATTTCAATAACTCTTAGGTGAGGGGGGTGGAGGGGACTTTATGAAAACCCTAGATGCCGTGTTTTAACTCAATAGGTAAAATGGTTTAGGCTCTACGCCGAGATACACAAACACTTGGCATAACAATAACAATTTTTTTTGTTTGGGTTAAGAGGTCATGAAACGTCAACATTTATCAGAATCTCAGAGTTTTTTGACAACCACTACACTTTTCTCTCAGAGGAGTCGAGAGAAATAAAAGACACACCTTATTACGAATTTCACTTTTTTTTAGTAAAAAGAGTTATCATTTATGCCTACTACATCGCTTTCTTTATCAGTATCGCAATTCTTTCTTGAAGAATAATGACGATATAATAAAATATAATCTTATTTTTAAACATATTAGGCTTGCTTGGTCAAACTTTATCAAAACTCATTTGGTCTTGAATCTTCAAGTATCTGATTAAATAAACTAAAAACGATGTAGGTTACACAATTTTTCTGTTCAAGTTTGTCTTCACGGGCCTCGCAGAAATTCAATTAAAACTTTGACAAATCTTGTATTTCCAAGAAACTGTCTGAGAAGACGAAATTAAATTCCACGCCAGTCAATGAGTTAACGAGTTTAGAGACTATATAAATGGTTCGATTAAAGCTGGTGGGTATAAATTTAAACAGTTTACTTTGATATTTGAGTAAAATTTGACTTTCACTTAGTTTTACCCCCGCACCTCACTACCCACTCGGGCTACATGCATTTAATTACACCAATTGAGATGGTATAAATCAGAGGAAATATATCCGAATTAATGTGGAGACAGAGTGAGAAACCAATTGGGGGGAGGGGGGATATTCATAGTGCCAACAAGACCAGGTGGGCCTAATATTTAGTTTGCGTGCCCACCAAACTGGGCAAGCGGAATTAAAGTCAAACTTATCTAGTTTTGTTTGCCTGTGACGAGGACGTCAGGGTTCGAGTCTCAGCCGGATGGACTAAGTTGTTTTCTCCCTAGATATTTTACCAAAATAACTCCATTAAAATTTGGGTACATATTCTTTAAAATTCTACCTTCATTAGCTCCACCTCATTACTGTAATCGGATGCGGATATCCCGGACGGGTTGTGCCAAATTAATTTAATTAAATTTGTTTTAAATCATAGTAATCTTCATGTGTACGTGTGACATTTTAATACAGATCTGGGGAGAATTTAAAATATAATTTTACTCTAAATTAATGATTTCAAACATGATAAAAAAATTTATTGAACCCTTTTACTGTATTATTATTATTATTATTATTGGCATTTTAAAGCGCGTCGACACAAGAAAGGTCATTAGCGCCTTAAGGTGCGGCAGAAGGGATCGCAAGTATTTTTACAGTTTTTATAGAATTGAAATTTTTTGACCAAAATAAATCAAATATTTCTTCAGTAGCAACTTACAATTTAGTTTTCTGCACATGCTAATATCAACAGATCTTGAATATCTATCAAGGGTGTCCTGGAATTTGGTCAAAACTATTTAAATAAAGAGAACAAGTTTTGACAAAATTCCAGGATACCCTTGACAGATATTCAAGATCTGTTGATATTAGCATGTGCAGAAAACTAAACTCTATGTTGCTACTGAAGAAATATTTGATTTATTTTGGCCAAAAAAATGTAATTCTATAAAAACTGTAAAAATAATTGCGCTCCCTTCTGCCACACCTTAAATAAATACACAGTAAAATCCCCGTAGGGAAAATGAGAGAGATGATATACCCGTTTCAAAAAACTCATGTGTGTGCCCCGCATTAAATAGACAAAACAAACACATTTAAATCTACTAAAAATTGTTAAAACTAACATCAATATGAGATCATATCCAAATGAGCCACTCTTTGAAAGTGAGACTCGGATGGAATTTAAAAGATCCGCCTGGCGTATAAAATGGAGTAAACATATGACTCCATCCGCACTGTCGCGTAATAAAAAACGAAGATCACCTTTAAAACGAAGAGCCAGGCGAATAGGGGCATACTTGCGACACTCCACCAAAATATGGTACACACTAAGGGGAGCATCGCAAAATTCACACACTGGAGGTGGATTCCCTCTTAATAAAAACCCATGGATCAGAAATGTATGCCCGACGCGGAGTCTCGTCACGATGACCTCCTCTCTTCTAGACTTTCGTATAGAAGAGGGCCACCGCGACACACCGTCCCTGATGGACCGCAGCTTGTTCTGAGCAGGGGTTGAAGCCCACTGCTCGTGCCAGGTGCATAAGACCCCACGCCGAACATAACCCTCAGGTCTAAAAACATGACACCCAGACCCGCCGCCTTGGCCACCCGGTCCGCCAGTTCATTTCCTGAAAGATCAGTGTGACCAGGAATACAGCAAAAGGCGAGCCGGGTGCTTAAAGAATCAATTTTAAAAATTTGCTCATGTATCATCTGCACGAGGGGATTCCAGGAGTAGAGAGTGGACAATGCCAACAGAGCAACTCGTGGAATCCGTGCAGATGAGAATTAGTCTTAAAATACATAATTAAATTGCTCTTTATTCAATTCTCAGCAATGTGTTGTTGGTTATAGGAATTTTATATCCGAACGTAATATTTACCAACTTTAAATTGCCATGTATATTTTCTATGGCATTTTGAGATTTATTGTTATATTTGAGATACAGTTAATAGGTCTACTAATTAAGCCACGCCATTGGGCAAGCGGAAAAATACGGCAGTTTCAACTAGTTTGGTTTGCTGGTGACGAAGGTAGAGGTTTAAATCCCGACCGGGTGTACTGAGGAGTTTTTTCCCCCAAATGATTCCCCTCTCGTCCTGCATGCAAACGCGAGTACATTTCCTAAATAATCTAATTTCCTTCTTCCCACCCTTTTAGTGTGAATTTTTTTACTGCCAGGACGGGTAGTATGGCGTGAAACATAAAACCCCATAAACCATAGGATGTAAAGTAACTTTCTTTGATTGTTTCTACCAAGTATAATATACTCAATCTTTACCGGAATAATGCCACCTTGCCATCATTAACACATCCTATGATGTTGTCAATAAATCATAACTACACCAAAATTGTGCTTGCCGCGGTATTATTTAGTAATTTTTTTCTAAATTTTGTAGTAGTTATTAAATATTTAAGTATCGCTACAATAGTAAAGTTGATCACATTCTTTACCATTTTCTTTTGGATAATTTTTAAATCAAACGATTATGTACCACGTTGTTTAAAACCTAGGAATAATGCATAATTTTTTTTTTACAAAGGCTATTGGTTACACAGACTTTAAATTTCGATTTTATCTTATGAAATTCAGACTGTAGGCCTGTATACAACTCCAGAGCCGGAGTTAATTTAAAGCATTATACATGTCAGTAAACAACGAAGTGATGGCCGTACAACTAAACTAAGAGAGCTTATCATAAAACCTTATTTATTATGTCTGAAGTATACACGTTTGTAAGTCATGCATTGGAAAAAAACAGTTATAGTAGTAAATTCTACTGACGTTCAAAAATAAGTATTTGGGCAATAAATGAGAGAAAGTAAATGTTGAAAAGTTAATTTGGACCTCCTAAACGATAAAGCTTATCGCTTGCATATGTGCCACATGCAATCAATGACACTAAAGCTATTATTAATGTTTCACGGTGCATACTAACGATCACACGTGAGTCGCAACCAAATGATCAAGATGATGCGGATTGATAAATAAAAAAAAGTGAACATGACAGAAATGATAGTGAAGATGTTTATGATTACTGATAAGTTTGATTAGCTATTAGGTCTACCATCAAGAACAATAAATTTGTATTTCAAACTTTCATTACGGTTCTCTCGATGTTTTTGATAAATATTTACTTGACCCGAATTAAGGAGCCCTATAACGAAATGTAAAACACATCCATACCTTGATTTTCTAATAAATGTACATTTGGGGCGCCTTTTATAAAATAAAAAAAAAACATATTTTTGCTGTCAACATTAATAACATTTTACTATATTATTAGTGTTAGTTCATAGGTTTCGATTATATATATATATATATATATATTAGAAGGGACAGTTGCTGATCACAACAATTGACGTATGAATACATGAAAGTAGACCTAGTAACATTTTATAGCTGTCAGATATGTCCATTTATAAAAACAAATTTGGGTATAGTGTGGTATTCCGATGGCGGGGAGATCCGGGTTAGAATCCAGGCCTGGTGTATTAAGGGTGTTTTTCTCAATAGTTTTCAACTCTCCCTCCACGCGAGTGCGGATACACTTTCTCTAAATATAACCTTCCTAGTCTCTAAAACTAATAGCGTAATTAGTACATAAGCGTATAATCCGAACGGGTAGTAAGTCGCGGTGCTAAAAATACAATATAATGGCAAGGTAGCGTCATTAAAATTCTTACAAGATTAATCTCATTTGTTCAATCAAAAACAAATAAAACTACGTAATACTCCGCGTGATGGTGTCCTAATTTTCAATCGCACCTTCAACCCAGCCAATAATTGTGGACACGCGGAGCTGACGAAGCCGATGAAAGTTTTAACCGCATCATAAAAGCGGCGTGGATCGGTTCATCACATCCTTTTGTTTAGGAGGTGGATATTTCAAATCGACTCATCCAACATCATGAGGTCGTGAGGTCAAAGTACATCGATTCATCGCACCTGTATCTTTGCTTGTTGTTTACAAATACATGTTTGCCTTTGACTGATTAACCAGTCCTTAGGATGTCGTCGATCAAGATTGTTTCAACCAAACGCTCTACAGCAATAATTGTTGACAAATACAGATTCTGTAAAATGCGGGTTCTAAAATCCGATGAAATAATGTGGCGACGTGCTATAAGTGGCCAAATTGTAGTGTTTATGTAACAACCGATAATAAAATGTCTACTGTTACGCGAATTTCTGGAGATCACAAACATGAACCATTAACAAACAACGAAATTGAAATCGAAGAGTTAAGCTATATTTAGTAACAATACTGTCTGTAACAACATAATGTCTATACTATTTATTATTCTATAACAACTATTTCTTATTTATTTATTACTTTTATTTACTCTTTCAGATCCGTTCATCGGTCGAAAGAAAATCGTTGGAGGATATTACCACAAGGCCGAACAAAATCATACGATGAAGTGTCTTCGGCTGTGACGCTATAAAACATCATCACCTCGGTGGCGTAGTTGGCTAGCGCGCCAGTCGTGTTGAGCCAGACCACCGAGGACGGGGAGATCAAGGTTCGAATCTTGGTTGGGTGAACTGGGTGGTTTTCCTAAACGGTTTTCCACTCTCCCTCCACGCAAATGCGGGTTCACCTCCTCTAAATTCAACCTTCCCCATTTCTAATCCATTAGTGTAATTAGTACTTAAGCGTATAACCCGAACGGGTAGTAAGACGCGGTGCTAAATAATAATAATAGATAATATCATCATTGACAACTTACGTCAAGTAATTTATCGTAAGAGACGTTAGGTAGTGGAAAAATCCCCTAAAAACCTCGATGAATTCATTACAATGGTAGTGAAGAAACAACAATCAATAACATCGGGAAGGAAAGAAAGGTTCGTTTTCGTGCATGAGAGGACTGTCTATGTGACTTGTAAAATAAATCTCGAAACTCTATGTGATCCAGATGCTCTATTATTATTATTATTATTATTATTATTATTATTATTATTATTATTATTTAGCACCGCGTCTTACTACCCTTTCGCGTTATACGCTTAAGTACTAATTACGCTAATGGATTAGGAATTGGGAAGGTTGCATTTAGAGGAAGTGAACCCGCATTTGCGTGGAGGGAGAGTGGAAAACCATTTAGGAAAAACCACCCTCAGTTCACCCGACCGAGATTCGAACCTCGATCTCCCCGTCCTCGGCGGTTGAGCACAACACGACTAGCGCGTTAGCCAACTACGCCACCGAGGCGGGTCAGATGCTCTATTATTTGCCGATGGAACTTTCAAGTACGCTCCCAAGTGGTTCTACCAAATGTATACAGTGCATGGCTATAGAGATGGAGATTACTTGCTGTTGGCTTTTTTTTTTTAATGGGAAGACTCAACATTACGTCGATGAGTTCACATTTCTCTGAATTTTGTGTTTAGATCAAGACTTGCAGCAAACACAAAAAATTGTGACTATTGACTTTGAGGTTGCTGCACACAACGCCATACGCCAGGTATTTCCTACTTGTGAAATCCGAGGATGCAGATTCCATTTACGGCAGGCATGGTTCCGGAAGATAAATGGCATGGCGCAATTGAGAACTGAGAATACGAAATCAAGCGAATCGGGGTACTGGTTAGGATCATTTTTCGGATTATCCTACGTGAATCCTACAGATCTCGAGGACATATTCGTGGACCTTGTTAGTGATGTTCCAAATTCAGATTTTTTTTAAAAATATACTGATTACATTTTTGACAATTATATTTCTGAGGACACCAATTTCTCTCCAGTTATATGGGCGTAGAGGCAAACAAATGACCCACGAACTACGAATGGGCCTGAGTCGTTACACTCACATTACAACTCCCAATTTTATACTACACATCCTTGCATTTGGTTAGTCATTGAGGTCCTTAAGGAGATTCAAGTGGAAACTCTCATCAAAATCACTAGCGATGCGCGTAAACATAGGTCGGTGACACAAAAGGAGAAGGAACATCGTGCTAAAATCGTAGAACTGTGGAGTCAGTACAACTCTGGTACCATATCGCTCACTCAATTACTTATGAAAACCGGCCAAAAGAAGAAAACTGTAGCGTTAATATGATTTCATAATGTTGGACATTTTGTATTGAATCTGATTTTGATCAAATGTAAAAAGATTTTTATATATTTAAATAAGGTTTTCAATTAAATAAAGATTAGTGTGTAAGCATTTGATGTGAACGTATAGATTGAAGTTACTAAACTAATTATTGAAAGAAATTTGTTTACTCAAAACTCAATAAATCTGATCTACCTCTGGTTGGGTGCGATGAAACGATTGACGCCCCATAAAAGAAAATAGAATCCGCAAAGGGAAAAGGAATGGATGATAGAGTGGAGGTGCTTCACTCAGATCCATGGGCTATTTATGAACATTTATTTTTGATCAATATAAGAAAATACTTTTTTTCAATGAAAAATCCTACTTCGGGCAATCTATTTAGAACAAATTTCAACAGGGTTATAATTTTCTAAAAGACGAAACGAATACAAAAAGAATAGGTTCGTTATATTGAAATTTGCAATCTGTAGAGCGTTTAGACATACATGGTACCAACTTCTTTCGAGTTTTCTTTCACTTCAAGATGAAAGGCAATGGGTAACGATTTTTTTTAAATATCTGTAGAGCTCAGTCTTCTATTTCATAAAATATAAACTTTTAGTTGAATTGAAAATGAAATATCCGAAGTTTTTGTTTAACTCATTTTATTGGAGAACATCGGCAAAAGTGGGCTTAGTGAGAGAACACTCCTATATGAGAAATATGATCATGAATAAATTATACATATAAATGATTGTATTAATTTTTTAAACACATATTAATGTATCAAGATATCAAAATGAGCCGTTAAATGAATATATTACATAACTCTTCTTTTCCCTACATACAATGAAGAAAAGTTCTAGGTCACCGACTGCACTTTAAATTAGCCAACAGTTCGTCTAGTCTTTCTGTAGACTTTATTATTTGTTATCATTCATTCCATTTCCATGCACCATTTGAGTTATAACCCAACGAGCAGTTTTATTTGTTTATATAATCTTAATTGTCTAGTGAATGTGTTTGGGTCATTAATGAATCTAAGACTTTTAATTTGTTTAGGAATATTTTTAAAGATCTTTAATTGAAAAACTAAGCGCAATAACCAGGTGCCTTCATTTTATGGGAATAGGTGGCGTACTTTTGTAAGTGCGGCAATGAACTTACGAGTTCCTAATGCTATAGAGTAAGTTAGTATATGGTTTCTGAAAGTGTATTAAAAGTAGAATGTAAAAAAATTGTATTTGGGTATTTAAGAACATATTAGTTTACATTACCATTAATTTAGTTAGAATTGCGAGTTTCCGTTTTTAAAACATATTAAATGTACTTTTGAAGAATCAAAAGTTAAGTTTTTAATCTCTTCTAAGTGTACTTATAAAAGGGATTACATATTAATAATTGATTTGATATTAAGGTTTTATTGTATTTAATGGTAGAAGATTGAACTTGCTACTGTTACATATTTAGCTTTAGGCCTATCATTATTAATATTTTCAAATTAGTTAAATAGTTGTTGATGTTTAGCGACTCGACTCTACGCAGTCATTTAAGATATAAAGTCATGTTTTATTAAAAAACTACTTAAATCCCCTTGGTGGAAAATAAACAAAAAATTGTCTGCTCTGGACAGCAGATTAACTTAATATATATAAAATACAAGGATAAAACCACGGATACTAAAAAATATCTCAATTTGAGAAAATAACGAAATTTAATACTCGAGTAAAGACTCGAATAGCAAACATCAAGGTTTTTCTATCAGCGACCACTAACGACGTCTATCACAATGAGTGCTTTAAAACACCTCACCTTCAGGTATTTAATCGAGTTGAAAATCGAATAAAAGTTTCAGGAAACTAACTGTTGTGGAGACCGGTAAAATAAGTTTTTTTTTAGCACAGCATCTTACTAATTATGCTAATGACTTTAGGAATTAGGAAGGTTATATTTAGAAGAAGTCATTTTGGCCGCAGAAAAGCGAGAGCCAATAATCGACGCTTAAGTCCATGGAGCGCACATTATCTACACTACTATTGATCGCAAAGTACAACTTAGAATATATCTCTGAGGCATCCCATTTTATTGAATAAAATCGCCCTAGTTAAAAAAAAATATTTAATCATCCGTATCTTCAGGTAGCATCATAAGCCTCAAATCAAAACAAAACAGCCAGAGTACGATGTTTGCGGAAGAAGGCATCACGAATCAGTCTATATAAACAAGATGATCCAACGTGGATCGGTTTCGGAAAAAAACTACATTGAACAATAGATAAAACACTAAGATTAATAAAAAAATCTAATCACTCGTGGTTTTCTACATGAAGGTACATTTCCTTTTAACCCTACCGTTCCCATTTCCACCAAATTGGTATATATTTACGGAATATGCGGAAACTGGCATTAAAACGTGATGCAATATATACATATATCAATACAAAGTATAAAGCGCCCTTTTGCTTTATAAATATTTTACCCAACTTTCCCTAACAGAAAATGATGAGATAATGTCTTATATCTTGATTGTTTTCTCTGTTCGTGTATCTCATCTATGCAGTTGCGGATTTAGACAGTTTCGGTTGGTACACAGTCGGGGTGTTTCTGGAAAGCCTCTGGTTTTTACTTATTTCTATACTGATTCGTTTACTATGTCGATTCCAAATTCTCTATGAAGTTATATCCAATATGACTCCTCAGCCCTCTTTATATATATAAAATAAAACACTAAAAAACTTTTGGGCTTAAGAGTTGTATTGGATCTAATTCCATGGAAAATTTGGAATCTACATTATAGTAAACGAAAATGCATGGGTGGAATACAAAGAAAACATTCATAATATAAGACATTTTCTCATCTTTTGGGGTAGGGAAAGTTGGGTAAAATATGTATAGAATAAAAGTGCGCTTTATACTTTGTATTGCTATATTCACAGCTAAATGTCCTTTAATCTTGTGTTCACAGGACCTGTTTGTCAAAACATCAATATGATTATAACACTAAACCGAGAGATAAAACCCGCATCGGTAGACGCGTGAACTAAACTTCAAACTCGTCTAGTCTGATTTGCCGGTGACTGGAAGGTTGGGGTTCAAGTCCCAGCCGGGTGTATTAATTTATTTCCCTAAATCGATGAGGAAATGATGATCGTGGGATTGGGTATTTTTTGTCCTTTATATAAAAAAAAGTTAGTTTTCAAGTCATGTGCTGATAAAAATCAGCTCGCTCTAAGAGTGCACTTTAAATATTTATAGTAAAAAAAAAAGTGGCAAATGGTCTTGTCTAGAGAGAGTGGCGTGTTTAAAGTTACGTCACATTCCTATCTTTGCTTGAACTTGAGATTGCGGTGTCACGGGCATTGCAGTTCAAAGCATCACGAGAATTGTTCCTTCAGTGGTTTCCTGCTCATGGTTGTGATAGACATTCTCACTTTCTCTAGACCCCTCGGATAGAGAAAGTATTGTGATCATCAAACTCATGTCAACGTTTCATGACCCCATGAAACAAACAAAAAAAAAGTTGCTTTCGCGATGCCGCCTGTCTATGTTTGTCTAATCTCGGGCTAAGAGCCGCCGAAACTATTTTACCGATTGGGATAAAACTTATAGTATTCAGGGATGTAATAAGGTTCGCCCAAAGGATTTTTGGAATTAGATAATCAACCCTAAAATTAAGGGCAAAAAGATTTTTTTTTAAATCTAGTTGTTTAAATCAGCTTCAACGATTTTGATTAAATTTTGTATTTAGGCACTGATCAACTTTACAAACAAAATGGAAACTCTGGTTTTCTCATGAAAATTACCTTTTGGGTACTTTACACAAGTGTATATTAACAAGTTTCCTCAAATTCCCCCAACAATTTGAGATACGAAATAATTTATCGGGGTAAGGTCTTAATAATATTAAAAATAAAAATATTTAATTTGAAATTTATTGTTATAAACTAAATACTTTGGCTTAATCGCCGCACCTGTGAGCACAAGGACAAAGACACTAGTCTCGTCTTTGACCTTTCTGTGATGGGTAGGTTGGCGTTCAAATCCCGGCTGGATGGCAAATTAAGTATAGTTCCTCTAAATTCCACTTCTCACTCCTGCCACAATAGTAGAAGCATGCGGATATCCCAGGCGGGTACAAAGATGCGGACCCCGAAGGGTACTTAACCTATGGCAGTGTCTCCCAAACTGTGGCAAGCGTACCCCCCAAGAGTATGAGAAGAAGTTTAGGGAGAACACGACTTACCATCAAGTCTTATTAGTAAAAATAATAAACTATATATTATTATTACTAGCAACGCATCTTACTACCCGTTCGGGTTATATGCATTTACGCTATTGTGTAATGGTAGGGTGATTGTGAGATGAAATGGAGGACCTACAGTTTAACGTGGGATCCGAACCACGGTGGAGACCTGGAATTCAACACATTCACAAGTTGTGATTAATACAAGTCTTGTCAGAGGTGAAGGAAGGGTTTGGCAATCAGATAAATCTGTGCCTGGACCGAGGATTGAACCCCGGACCTCCAGCAGAGAAGTCCGACACCTTACCCCTAGACCACCAGTCAGCAACTATATAACATCATATTATTATTATTTAGCAACGCGTCTTACTACCCCTTCGGGTTATACGCTTAAGTGCTAATTACGCTAATGGATTAGGAATTGGGAGGGTTGCATTTAAAGGAAGTGAACCCGCATTTGCGTGGAGGGAGAGTGGAAAACCATTTAGGAACCCACAGTTCACCCGACCGAGATTCGAACCTCGATCTCTCCGTCCTCGGCAGTCGAGCTCAACACGACTAGCGCGTTAGCCAACTACGCCACCGAGGCGGGTAACTATATAATAGAAAGTCTGATGAGTGGAATGGGAGCGACAAGGATGGAAGAGTGAGAGAGAGAGAGAGAGAGTGAAGGAGGAACACCTTCAGGATAGGATGGATAGGGTTAGATTGAGGTGGTATGGACATGTGAAGAGGTTGGAAGAGGGGAGGATTCCAAGGAGGATGCGGACAGGAGTGTGGAGAGGAAGACCAAAAGACAGGTTGACAAAGGGAGTGGGAGGAGTATGGAGTGGAGTGGGCCAGTGTGGAGGAACAAAGGTGGTGAGAGGGCATGAAGAGAGTTATGTTCGAGACAAACCCTGCCGGTGGCAGGAAACTGCATGATGATGATCATAATGATGAACAAACACAATAACATTATTGTTATGTTTTCAAAATATTACCTCCTAAGTGCTGTAAGCGTTTTATTTCTCCACCGCGTCTCACCACCAGTCCGAGTTGTACGCATATAAATTAATTGGACCAATTTGGTAAGGATGAAAAAAATATATAACTTAGATGAACTGTATCCGCATTTGCGTGGATGAATAGTGGGAACGCATATAGGAAAAATACACCCTCATTACACCTGACCGGGATTCAAACTCCAACCTCCCGGTCCCCATCAAATCAGACAAATTTAGCTTCACATTTAGACTATGTGCCGGGTTATTATTGTTAGTGTTTAAAGGAGCCAATCAAACTTTTTTTTTAATATTAAAATTTCTTCAGGAAAAAAATCAATATTACACATACGCAGCGGATGAATATAATAACTAAAATACAAAACATAAGGTTAGAAAGAGTACGTAAATATAATTTTTTAAAGTAGATTTTAGTATGAGACAACCAACAAATGAGACACTCTATATGAGTGTCTCAAATTTCTTTAAAAAAAGATTCGACTGACATATAAAACGAAGTAAACAAATGACTTCCATCAGCGCTGTCGCGTAATAAAAAACGAAGGTCACCATTAAAATCAAGAGCCAGGCGAATAGGGACATTAAGAATTAATAGCCGGAGCCATTATTTACGCTTGTTAGTAGGGAATTACTCCACTAGATATCATATTCTGAAAATTGAAAAATGACACCTGGACACGGGTCCCGGGTTCGATTCCCGTGTACAGGTGTCATTTTTCAATTTTCAGAATAGAATAGGGACATACTTGCGACATTCCACCAAAATGTGGTACACACTAAGGGAAGCATCGCAAAATTCACACACTGGAGGTGGATCCCCCCCACCCCCCCTCATTAAAAATGCATGTGTGCTCAACGTATGACCAATACGGATTCTTGTCACTGGGCGCGTCTAGAAGAGGGAATCGCATCATACCGTACCATCTCATTTATGGCTTTGTAAGCTTACAAATTAATTTTTTGCAGCCCATAAAAAAAACTATTATTCAGTATTTTGATGATAAAACACTTTAGTACTAGGACAATGAATCAACAACTTAATATACAAATAAACAAGGCTAGCCTCACGTTTTTTTTAAAAAAGTGACCAGCGAAAAAGAGTTTTATTTCGTGTAAACAGAATTGACGAATTCTAAATTGGTAAAGGTGCAAATGACAGGCTGGGACGAGAGCCCTCAGGATCATTAAACCTAAGTATAATGTCCTCGTCGTGTTTGCATAATGAACTCGTGTGACCTTCCAACTGGTAACAGCCAGTATCCGTGACCTTGAGACCTCCCTTCACTGACCCACTTCGCCATCATTATTATATAATATGTTGCTTTCAGCTAATAAATGCATGTTCATACAAAAAAAACACTTATAACATGAAATGAATGACACATTAATCTTAAAATTAATATTTATTTTACTCTTACTACCAGACGTTATGTTATGTCGTTTTAACAATTTTAGTACACTTTAACATCTTTTTAACAGATTATTATTTTAACATGTTTGTCCTGTCTTTTAACTTACATATTGTTTTAATATGTTTGTTTTGTCTTTTTATTGGATTGATACACCTGTGGTTTTTTTTAGCAGGTGTTTCACTCAATTTGTAGTATGAACCCATTTGAGCACCCCTATTGTGTGTCTCAAATGGGTATTCTCTCATATTGAAACCTATTGTTTTTATATTTGTATTTGTACATTGTATTTTCACCTTTTTATAGAGATAGGTGAATAGGATTATTCTCTCCTATGAAGATTTTACTATGTATTAAGATTTATTTTACTCTTACTACCCATCCAGACTATCTAAATTTCAAATGTAATTACAATAATGGGATAGGGATTATAAAGTTAGAAGAAATTTATTTGAATGTGTGTTGATAGAATGGGGAAGTATTTGGAAAAAAATCACCTTCAACACACCCGCCAGGATTCAAACCCCGACCAAGCCATCACCATTAAACCAGACTAGACGAGCTTAACGTTTAATCCAAGTACCCACCAATGCGAAACTCAAAAGTATAATAAAAACTCAAAAGTTATTGTGGGAGTTCTACTGTTATTTAGTTCTTCAGAAGCCAAGAAATCTTGTATGGACACTAGTGGGCACGTGGATACAGGCGTCAACTGACCAGTGACTGGGAGGTCGGAGCTCAAACCTCATCCAGATGCTCTTACGTTTTCCCCACCGTCCCACCGGTTACATGCGTGTACGTTTCTCCTCAACATTACCTTCTCCCTGTCTTCCCCGTTAGTGTGAAGTGTGAAGTGTGAACATGGATCACTTGTCGGAACAAAATTCATTGACTCTAAGATGGGGTGAAAAGGAGGGCGAACGGGCAGTGGATTTGCCATTTTTATAGAAAACATTTTTTTTATCACCGAAATAAATAAAAGTGGTTTGATTAGAAATATTTAGTTTGATTAATCATCAAGTTTTTAAAGTTTGGTATAAAATATAACGAATTTATGTTTTAACTGTTGCAGGTGTTCGGTGTGAATAAACTGAGTAGGTTTGCGGGGAGTTTGGACGAAAAACAAACAAAAAAAAATGACTCGGCTAAGCATTTCGAGATCCTAGATGTGTGACATTAAAATATTTCTGACAATTTTTGGCATATTAATTCGCAGGGACAAATGGAATTAAAAATGTATATGATATTGAGGCGAAGCTAGCTGATATAAGGACTAGGCATACAGTTTTATGAAGAAAAAAAGTCTTGACACTTTGGGTTGCTCAAAAGACTAGTCTGGTTCGAGTGACGGACCTTAATAAGATTCAAGTTGATCTTTTATTTATATAATCACGTGTGCTCAAAGTCAAAATATGAATTTCCATTAACTCCATTTTAAATATGAATGCAGTGAGAATAACTAGTTTCTAAAGGTGTTACAAACGAAGGAAAGAAAGCGGTTTGTGCTGTAAGTGCTAGTGGAAATTATGTGCCAGCTGCATTGATTTTTCCGAGAAAAATATAAAAAAGAGAGGTGGTATATGGAGCCCTTCCACGATCAATTTATGGCCTGCTCTGACAGTGGGTACATTCCAACGGGGCTATTAAAAGACTGGTTAAGGTAGTTTCATGAAAATAAGCCTTAAAGGCCGCATTACACGTAGCAGGTTACAGCGCTGCTTTCTGACATCGTTTTGCAGCGCTGCGAGCCGACAAATCTGGGTTACCTATTACATACAAGCTGCATTCTGACGAATGATCATCTTGCCGCTCAGTGGAGGGGGAGTTATTTTATCGTCCGCACTTGGTTTTGCTGGTTCAGTTTGTGCTAAGATGTCTCGTTAACAACAAGAAGATGAAGAGCTTATTATATTGTACG
>CABFWB010008581.1:0-17172 GCA_902151455.1 Timema bartmani
CTCTACAATGCAGACAATTCTTACCATTTTCCCACAAGTCCTCCTGCTACTTCCAGCCAGAACTTTTCTTTTCCCGTGCGGTCTTTAAAAAGGTTGTGGTTTTTGTACCAAAGCGGTGGTTTATCCTGCACCAACGCTATTAGTTTATAAAAAAACACGGTAAAAATAATTGGTTAAAAACCTTGTTAGAAAGAAAAATGTATAGGAGGTTGGTAACCGACGTCCGTCGAGGGGGATATGTGGGACCAGCTCCGTCTGATTATTTGTGTTCTGCACCTCTCTTCAACGGAACTGTTGACCTTGACGTCGCAACAATCCTCTGTTGGAAATGTTCAACGGCTGGTGAAAACACCGCACCGGTGCATTTGGGAACCGCCACGCTGACTCTTCTGCTCCGTTACCGAACCGTAGCAACGGCCTTTGAAAAACGCCATGTGTAAACCCGCACTTAGTGTGAGTGGATCCTTTGCAGCGTTGGTTTGCTTGCATCATAAACTAAAAGGTGGACCGTGGGTGTGCTCGGAACTACACTAACAGTGATGTTCTTACATACGGCCCTAGGGAGTCACTCTCACAATAAATTGAACTGCTGATGACGGGAAGATAGGGGTTCAAATCCAGGGTGGGTGTATTGAGGATGATTTTTCGGAAATAGTTTTAATTCTCTCTATCCAAGCAAATGCAGGTACACTTCCTCTATATTCAACCTTCCTTATCTCTAACACATTAATGTAATTAGTATAAATGTACTCGCGCCAACATGGAGGGAAAGTGCGAAATCAAAAAGAATAAAACATCTTAGCACATCCTGGCCGAGATTTGAACTCCGACCTACTTGTAACTGGCAAACCAGGCTATCAGAATGATATTAAGTCACACCTTCATATTTCTGTTAATTTTTTTTAGAAAAGTTGGAGGTAGGTTAAAAGGGGCAACAAGGATCAGTGTTAAATTGCAGTGACAGTTTTAAACGACATGCGAATTTTGATAACCGGGTCGTGGATTAATTTGACTGTGAAAAAAGCATTAAAAAAATTTTCATAGCGGCTCGAGTTAATACAAATTGGTGGACTCAAACAAGGAATTTAAATACCATCACTATAAAATGGGGTTGACACTCTAAAACCAGAATAATCAATAAAATAAGTGGTTGTGGTTTATTGATATTGATGTTATGAAATCCAAAACTTTTGGGCGTTCTTAGTTCGTCAGTTAATTTAAACGTAAATTGCAGGCAAAACTAACTTGACACCTTAATACAATGGGTGATTTGCAATGGTGCACACCATTTTGTGTGAAATATTCCTCCTCCCTTTATTAGCTACCGAGGGGACGAATCAAAGCCGCACCTTCACGGTGGAAAAAGCTCCTGCTAACCACAAGTGGACTGGATGAAACATGCATCGATGGGCACGCGGACCAAGACTTTAATCTCATCTGGTCTGGTTGATTAGTGATGTGGAGGCCTTGCCAGTGGAGCATTGCCAGTTATTGTAAGGTGGTTTTTAATAATGTATTCTTCATTCTCCATGCAAATGAGGGTACATTATATACAATTCTACCTAGATTTACCCATTAGTGTGAACATATGGATAACCCAAATTGGTAGTAAGACGCTGTGTATAAAAAAGGCTGTTGAATCAAAGAATATGTTAACTTTTATGTACTTTAAAATACCAAATACATCCATTTGACAGCTCTCACCTCACCGTGAGAGAGGTATTGGTTTAGTCTTGAAATTGAACCTGGTGATGAAGATAGTTAAAGAATACTATGACAAAAGTTTTCAAGTCTCTTCTTCTTGAGAGAGGTATTGGTTTAGTCTTGAAATTGAACCTGGTGATGAAGATAGTTAAAGAATACGATGACAAAAGTTTTCAAGTCTCTTCTTCTTGAGAGAGGTTTTAGTTTAGTCTTGAAATGTAACCTGATGATGAAGATGGTTTGATAATACGATGACAAAAGTTTTCAAGTCCTCACCTTGACAATGGTATTGCTTTATCCTTGCAAGTTCATTTCGAGATGTCTACACCCACACGGAATAAATGAGCAATATCACGATACAAACTTCGTGCCACACATCATGGGAGGCAGTCCAGATTTTTAAGAGAGATATTGGCACGAGAAATCAGAGCCTTGTATAAAAGATAATTACTGAGTTTAAAAACTCTTTGTACAGACAGGTCAAACAACAAGGGCAAAATATTGCTGCATGGCTCCACCAAGACTGGCTAGCTATAGAAACAAGGTGCGGGTTTGGGAGCGCCATGAGTTATAATAAAAACTAATGTTTATTTTTGTATAGCAGGATTTTTTTATATTATTTAGTTTGAGGTTATAACTATAAGGTTAAAAACTCGACTCACTCCACGAGTCACAGTTTAATTCCCGACTAGGTGAACCTTTTATTTTGTTTTATTTTATTTCAATTTAAATGCTTTTTTTTCAATTCAATATAAAGATGATTTCCATGGTATTAAAGAGTTATCAATGGTTCTCTTTGGTTAAACAATTATTGTTGCTGATTGCTAGTAGGCCATACTGTCAATAAGACGTGGACCTTCTGGTTATATAAAGGCATGATACGTTTAAGATTGCGCTGTGGCAAAATAGCATGTGCATAAAAAGTGTGTAAAAGTATAGTAAAATAGTGGTTGAAGGCTATGATGGAAAGTGACGTTTCCTTTCGTCTGTTATAAAAGCATTTCCTTACAGCTTACGTAGTTTAGCCAAGTTTCAAAGAAGTCAATTGCACATAATATGCTAAGAGTTTCAGCAGCTCAACTGCACATAATATACTGAAGTCACGACGTTATTAAGTTAAGTGAACATAAACTAAAGAGTTTCAGCATCTCAACTGCACATAGCATGCTGAAGTTACAACACTATTAACTTCGCATAGACAAATATAGTTCCTACATTGTTAAGTTTAACTGCGAAGGCGGGCCAGGCTGTTTTTACTCTTTGACGAATTAGTCACGAGCCACAAGTGGTCCGCGCACCACGTATTACTCAGACATTGTCTGGGATCTAGATGCTTGTTTTTACCACGGTCGTTAACAATATCACTTTATAGTGCTGTAACTTTACTTGGCAACTGGAACACAAAGAACATAAAATAAATAAATATTGCTCTAAATTAATCACCATTGAAAGAAAGGTCTGAATTTATTTTTTTACATTATCTTTTGAGTGTATCAACGCACATCAATGGCTTTTAAACAAGCAAACAACAGTTGATGTGATGTAGTCTGTCTTAACTGCAAATAAAAAGACATCTAAATGTATCTTGCTGAAACGCCCTTAATTCCGTGTACTATTTAATTTACCAAAACTCAAATTGAGGATGGCACTATATTTTCAATTAAATAAGACGATTATGTCACTTTAGGGTATTGTCCCCACATTATCGATTTAAATGGCGAATGGTTGTATAATCACAATGGGTTTTTTCGTGACTCAGAGTTCTAATACTCGTCCGGACCATCAATTTATTTTTACTTTCTCGCTATTTTACAGGTAGAGAAAGTATTGTGATTGTCAAAAAAATCGAACAAGAGAGTTTGATGAATCTTGACGTTTCATGACTCCCTGAATCCGAAAAAGTTATTTATGAATTTCCGTCTGTCTGTCTGTACCTACGACTAGAGCCTAAACTATTTTACCGATCGGGCTGAAACTTGATATCTAGGGTTTTCATAAGGTTGCCCCGAGAGAATTTTAGAATTGGATATCTACCCTTAAAATTAAGGGTAGTTTACTGAAGGGCAAAAAAAGAAAAAGTCTATTTTCTCAAAATCGGCTCAAACGATTTTGATTAAATTTAATTTCTAAACATTTATAAATATTCCAAACAAAATGGTTATTCTAAATATTTCAGCAAAATGACTTTAAGTGCTCCGGTATGATGCATAAATTATAATTTTTTATTATTATTATAATTATTATTAGCACCGCGTCTTACTACCCGTTCAGGTTATACGCACTTACGCTAATGTGTAATGGTAGGGTGATTGTGAGATGAAAATGGAGGACCTACAGTTTAACGTGGAATCCGAACCACGGTGGAGGCCCGGCATATCTTTTTTTTTATCATATCTCCGAAACTATTTGAGATATGAAATTACTTATCATTACAAATATGTAGATCTATTTATAATACAAATATTTTATTCGAAACATATTTTTTTATTAAACAAATAACTTTCAAGCTATACGCAATTATATATATTTTTTAACTTTTCGAACACTAAAAGGTTAAGTATTGCGACCGTAAAAAAAATCTAATCTGAAATGTTGATGCATGTCGACGTCTCATGACCCCCTGAACACTTAAAAATTGCCTTTGCAATGCCGTCTGTCTGTGTGTGTGTTAAAACTTAAAATTAAGAGTAGTTTTATAAAGGGCGAAAAGAGAAAAAATCGATTTTCTCAAAATCAGCTCGAACGATTTTGATTAAAATTCGTATCTAGGCGTTGATTAAGATTATAAATAAACTGGATATTTTCATTTTCCCATGAAAATAGAATTTAGGGTATTTTACAGAAGCAGAAATTTCCGTATCTCCACAACTATTTGAAATACTAAATAACTTATTATTGCAAAATTGTAGTACTATTAAAAAAACTTTTATACGAAATACATTTTAATAAAACCGACAGTTTCTGAGTTATTGGCAAATATATTAATACAATTTTGTGAACCTTAGTTGTAAAGAGATACTACTTAAGTTTTAATGCAAAAATTGTACAATGCCATAGAATAATTAAATATAAGTCTCTCAAAAAGTTTGTTATTTTACCTTAATCCTCTTAGATCATTGCTGTACAAACATTTCGCCTATCTCCATTTTAGACTCAATAGTCAATATTTACATTTTTTACTGGTCAAAATTTATAAATGAGGAATTTAATATCAATAGGACCCAATATTAATCTTTTTTATTGGTCCAAACATACAAATGAGGACATTAATTCTTTAAAAATAAAAATATAAAATTTTAAACTGAGACTAAAAAAATGTTTTACATAAGTATAGTGCAATTTATGCTCGGATTTGCTAGTGTATATTATTTCGTTTCACATATATTAAAAGTTATGAATAAATATTTCAATTTTTAAACAGTAGAGCGAGAAAGTCCGTGCGGGGTTCCGTACCATTAATTTATTTGGGGTATTTAAGATTGACTTATAAACATATTTACTATATTAGCACATGGCTTAAAAACGAACTTAGTTGAAAAATACACAGCATCAAGTCCTCTGACCGTTAGTTTATGTCTGTGAAAGGGTTAATGTTAATTTTTTCGATTCCGGGGCCATTAGATTAATAAGCAGACGTGCTTGTTTACTGAAATTATGTGTGAGATGACCCTCATATTGACTCTAATTTAGTAGAGACGAGGAGGTAGAATTTTAGAGGAGGTGTATCTTCAATTTGAAAGGGGGAGAGTGAAAAACCATTCAAGACAAAAACCCTCAGTAAGCCTAGCCAAGATTCGAACTCCCTGACCTACTCAGCAATGAAAAACCAGACAGACAAGATTGATGCCTTTTTACACGTTTCAGTTCAGCCAACGATGCATTAATATATTTTTATCACATTTATTTTATCACCAACTGTATATAAAAAATGACTTTACTCTTTATTCATTCACACTCAACAAATAATGCAACTTATCAAAACAAAACAAAATGTTCTTCTTGAAACAAAATAAAAAATAAAAGAACTTGTATCTTTTTCAATGAAGTTGTGGGCAACATATTTGAGAAGAAAACACTTCTCGGAAATGTGCCAAGTCATCCACTTGAATTATGTGCTCATTGTTGTTGAAGTAATTTTCACCAAGTAACTATTTCCATCTTCCTCCTTCCCCAGTCTTAAAAAATGAATATTTCATCCGCACGCCTTTTTCTCTCATTCAGGTAGCCTACGACCTTAAAAGAATTTACATGACCTTGAAAAATAAAATCTATCCGAGTTTCTTCCCAATCAAAGAATACAACATTGTAAAATAAATGATACGACACAATCATACACGCTTTATCAAATAATTTATGATACGTGTCGTTTGAAACTAAAATGTTCAAAAATAGGCTATCAATAAACTTCCCTTAAATGCATTTTGCTCCGAAAAACATGTATACAGCATTATTAAAACAATCTCCCAACATCAACTTCGAACAAAATCATTAGAGTTATTATCGAACATTTTCAAATTTTCAAAAATAAATCAACTGCAAACTGTATTTAAATTAATTACTCCCCGATAAAAAAGAATACCACTAAGACGTTGTTGAGATATCACTACACCCCGGTCGTGAAGTGATAGAACATGCACGAATAACTCCAGACGGAGACTTGCGGTCATGTCCTCCAAAAAGTGTAATGTGGGCGACGTATGGTTAGTTTGAGGTATGAGGGACATGCCAAATATAAACTGTTTCTCTATCACCACGACTAACTTCCTGTTCATGTTAGAAGCATATACATTATAATTACTATAATGTGGTAGGGATTAGGAAGGAAGCATTTTAGAGGTAATCTACCCGCATTTACGTGGAAGAAGAGTGGGAAACCATTTAGGAAAAACTGCCATCAGTAGACCCAACCAGGATTCAAGCTCAATCTTCCAGTCATCAGCAGATTAGTCTAACACTATAATGACGCCTTAGACCGTTCGGCCACTGAAGCAGGCCTATAAACTATTCATTTGTACCTAAACATATAAGGACATTTATTCAAAAGCTTTTTGTGCAGCGTGTCTTACTAACCTCTTGAGCTGGTCGTATATTTAGACTAATACCAGGATAATGATGAGGAAGGTAGAATTTTAAAGGAGGTATATCCGAATTCGCTTGGATGGAAAGATGAAAAGTACGTTCAGAGCTAATAATAATAATACTGCGCATTTGGGCTACATCACTCGTAGTCCAGTAGTGGAAAGATTAGCCAGTACTAATGTACCATTGCTCAGGGGATGCCCATACCTCCTTTCCATTGAGGCTCTTTTCATATCCAGATGAGGTGAGAGGATGATGATAGTGATTATGATGGTATGGAGCCAGTGGAAGCACTTAACCTAACTTAGGTATAACTAACCAAACCATGGTGACTGTTTGGGTCGGGAAAAGTACCCAAGATACCAGCCGAGAATCGAACCCTGGGCCATGAGGCTCGTAGCCAGGTGCACTAACCACTACATCAGGGTGCCGGTTTATTTATAGATAAAACACCACAACACACCTAGTTGGGATTCGATCGTACACCTCATATCTGTTATCTGTTTTTGCTTTGGCAATAGTTCTAATTTTTTTATTAGCGTCGCATCCTACTACCCATTCGGTTTATTCGCTTATGTACTAATTATTCTAACGGGCTATGGATGATGAAAGTTGAATTTAGAAGAAATGTACCCACATTTGCGTGAATAGAGAGTGGGAAACCATTAAGGACAAACCATCCTCAGTACACCCCAATGGGATCGAACCACGATCTCCCTGTAATCGGCGGTCTAGTTCATTGCAAGAGTGACGTCTTAGACCATACGGCCACAGATGCTGGTTAGTTATATCTACACAGCTCAATGTATTTTGAGACTTCAACCACTTTTTTATGACTACGGGAACTCTGTAATAGAAGTGATAATAGTCACCAACCAACCAACGATCATTATATTTACATTTATTATGATTTTTAACTGGTTAATAAAAGGCAACGTTGCCGTAGGTAGAATAAAACTATTATTAAATATATAATTTGAACAAATCTGTCCAACCTTATTCTCAATACACAAGTGCTAAAACATACAAAATATAAATCCGATATGCCAAAATCAACATTTTTTTTTAAATCAGGAGAACATAAAAAGTATTTCTTCTTTAAGAGTTGGTTGATAAAGTCTCACTCGTTTTTTAAATTCAAAGCAGGTTGTTTTAAGAGAGTTCAAACTTAGAGTAACTTTGTTCGGTTTATAAGTTCACAGAGTAACGAAAACCTTAAGATCTAAATTAAGATTATGATTAAGAGTTACGCCTTAAATAATTAGTAGATGAAAGATACATAATTTAAGTTAATCTGTAAATTATGAACGCTACTATGACATGAATGAACTGTCACTGCGATTTGAGGTATCAATAAAGTTGTTTAGGTAATTTTGTCTCCAGGGTACGAAGGATAAAGTTTTTACTCTTCAAGATGAACTATCATTCTTGTATAGATTACAGCGTTGTCAATAGCTTGCTATCGGTTTTTCCGGTTTTGGTAAATTTAGTTCCGTATAGCATGAGGCTGTGCTATTTTGGCTCCTGACAACAAAAAAGACAGTCTAAGGTCACTCCCTGACCACAAAAGCGACAGTGTAAGTTAAGTCCCTGACCACAAAAGTGACAGTGTAAGCTTGGTCCCTGACCACAAAAGTGACAGTGTAAGTTAAGTCCCTAACCACAAATGTGACAGTGTAAGCTTAGTCCCTGACCAGAAAAGCGACAGTATAAGTTTAGTCCCTGACCACAAAAGCGACAGTGTAAGCTTAGTCCCTGACCACAAAAGCGACAGTGTAAGCTAAGTCCCTGACCACAAAAGCGACAGTGTAAGCTAGGTCCCTTACCACAAAAGTGGCAGTGTAAGCTAAGTCCCTGACCACAAAAGTGACAATGTAAGTTAAGTCCCTAAACACAAATGTGACAGTGTAAGCTTAGTCCCTGACCAGAAAAGCGACATTATAAGTTTAGTCCCTGACCACAAAAGCGACAGTGTAAGCTTAGTCCCTGACCACAAAAGCGACAGTGTAAGCTTAGTCCCTGACCACAAAAGCGACAGTGTAAGCTTAGTCCCTGACCACAAAAGTGACAGTATAAGCTTAGTCCCTGACCACAAAAGTGACAGTGTAAGCTTAGTCCCTGACCACAAAAGCGACAGTGTAAGCTAAGTCCCTGACCACAAAAGTGACAATATAAGTTAAGTCCCTAACCACAAATGTGACAGTGTAAGCTAAGTCCCTAACCACAAATGTGACAGTGTAAGCTAAGTCCCTGACCACAAATGTGACAGTGTAAGCTAAGTCCCTGACCACAAAAGCGACAGTTTAAGTTAAGTCCCTAACCACAAATGTGACAGTGTAAGCTAAGTCCCTAACCACAAATGTGATAATGTAAGCTAAGTCCCTGACCACAAATGTGACAGTGTAAGCTAAGTTCCTGACCACAAAAGCGACAGTGTAAGCTAAATCCCTGACCACAAAAGTGACACTGTAAGCTAAATCCCTGACCACAAAAGTGACAGTATAAGCTTAGTCCCTGACCACAAAAGCGACAGTGTAAGCTAAGTCCCTGACCACAAATGTGACAGTGTAAGCTTAGTCCCTGACCACAAAAGCGACAGTTTAAGTTAAGTCCCTGACCACAAAAGTGACAGTGTAAGTTAAGTCCCTGACCACAAATGTGACAGTGTAAGCTTAGTCCCTGACCACAAAAGCGACAGTTTAAGTTAAGTCCCTACCTGACGCGTCTAAGTTGCATCCCGCAGTCTTTTAACGTTATTCAAACTATTAGTCGCGACGCCAGAGGCGTCGCCTGTATTAGTCCGGGGCGTCGCGGCTATGACTAAAAGTTATAATGTATAAACTCATTTTTAAATGTCAGTGAAAAAGTGAAACTGAAATGTCAAAATACAGGATGAGTTGTTTCGCCATCATGAACAAACTGTACGCATGAGATCATGTACAGTAAAAATTTGTCTACTCTAATTCCTTCGTATTCAGTTATGTAATTTTGTTCTAATTTTGTACTTTTACATTTAAAAGAATACAAGCTATTAATGTAAATTAATTTTTTTTAAATACCACCAAATCGAATTTGGGCAATTTAAAAAATAATATTATATACAAGGGCGTCACACGGAAAATCTGACATTTGAAGGGCGGGCGGATCTCAAAAAGTTTGGGAACCCCTGTCCTATAAGTTATTTAGAGTTGTCTTGTCTGGAATCGTTTGGAAAATTTGGTGCCTATTATATAAGCTAGTATTATTTGAAATTGCCTTTACCCGGCAAATTTATCAAAAATCGGATACCTCTAGAAGCTATTTGAAGCGGTTCTCGCTTGGGAATGTTTAGCAAATAAGATGTCTCTAGAATTTATTTAGAGGGGTCTTCACCTGTATTCTTTTTAATTGAAAGCCTCTCATCAATATTTTGAGTTGCCCTTTCATGCCAAAGTTTTTAAAATTGAATGCCTCAATAAGCTATTTGGAGTTTGATACAAGACCATATTTTAGCTTAATATTCGATAATATTAAAAGGGAGTAAAATAAATCTGTAGAGGGACAAGTTTATTCTAGAAGAAAGGGCGAGTCTTTTCCAATCGGAAGGAAAGGGATACAATTTTTTTTTCCCCAAGGGGAGAAAGTCACCACCCGTTTCCCCCTCACACCCATTATTCCACCACTGCTCGACTTAGAGCGGTACTTTTATTTTTAAATCGTTGGTCACTTTTAATAAACAAAAGCAATGGACGCAAATTATCCATAGCTGATAACGGAAATGTTACGCCCATGATAAAATACTTGGATTTAAATTGGACTTTAATCAAGGCCCAACTCTCCTCAAGCGCCAAATTAATTTAAGTACAAAATAATAAAACTCCATGAAACTTCTGAACACTTCAAAATGAAGGATAAGACTAACAAACCAATGATACCATTATGACAAATGCCAGTAAGTTCCTCCGGAGGTGATCCCAGATGGCGGGCCGGTCGTGGAACTATTCCTAAGTATTAATGGCATTTTATTGCTTATCATAAATGTTTTATTTTACTTAATTGTTTAAAAATTTGTTATTCTGGATCCCGGGCTCGGTACCATGGTTTAAATAGTCCCCTCCTCATGCAATCCGCCCAGTTAAGACTGCTACCTTTCAGGGTTAGCGGCGTGTACACAGGTGTAACGGTCGCACTCATTACGAACTCAATTCACAGCGACTCCAGTTGTTCTCTCTTTGTTTAAATCCACGATGGGCTTTCGGAGGTGCCAACATTTTCCGTACTAAGCAACAGCAAACAAAGGAATTTGCACTAACTAGTAGAGGAAAAGACATAATAATATTACATCCTCCATAAAAACTGCAATTCTCTTAGTCGGTGCTTAAAAAAAAAGAGTAAAGCATATCTGGTTTAGTTGTCGTTTTTAATTCACCTTTTATTTATAAATAAATTAAAATTTCAGATTAATGAGCTACACTATCTTATCAATGCCTAAGTATCAATAGAAACCGAGTAGGAAGAAAAGTCTCTGGCAGTTACAAAAGTTGCTCAAACTACTTTTTTATATATCCAAACGACAAGATATAGGATCTGCAGCTGACATTGAATGAATTTAAAAATTAATCAAAATAATAATGCTTTATTCATAAACATAGTGTTGAGTGTAGTTCAAAAATGCCTGTGCTTTTTTTAAATTAATCTTTCCATTTTTTAACTAATGTTGGGGGAAAAAAATAGCAGTCGAAAATAATTTGAATTGCAAAACTTAAGACTTACAAGGTTAATTATAATTTAGAGTCAATTAGTGATAATATCCAGCATTATAATTAGACAAGAATTTTATTGTAGCCCACTTCGGTGGCCGCGTGGTTTAAGGTGTCACTCTCGCAATGGAGTAAACTATCAAAGACAGGGAGATCGGGCTTCGAATCCCAGTCGGGTGTATTGAGGGTGGTTTTCCACTCTCCTTCTGCGCAAGTGCGGGTACATTTCCTATAAATATAACCTTCCTAATCCCTAAAATCATAACGCAATTAGTACAAAGGCGTATAACCCAAACGGGTAGTAAGATGCAGTGCTAAAAGAAAAAAGTGTATTCTACTATAAATCTTAAAGAAGAAATACTTCACACACAAAGATAGCAAAGAATGTTAATATTCCCCCGAGAAGATTACTCCAAACTACACTTTAAAAGAAAACCTATTTAGAATGTTAGGAAAAATTCATTTATCCAAAATTTAAAATGTACAATTATTTGATGTTTTAACGACTTGTAATTGCGTTCCATACAACCGCCGACCTGTGAGAGATAGTGAGTGCTGCAATGGTCTGGGTTATCAGTTGGCAGATATATTCTAGCAAATCTTGACCCTCATGTGTTTCATACAGACTTGAAAGTAAAATGCAGTTACAATCATATCTGGGGATAAAACCAAATACACAAATTTGAAATTAGAGCTTTCACTCAAAAAAACGTGAGAAAAGTGACGTTTAGCGACTTGATAAAAAAAAGTGTATTTAGTTGAAATGTGCCCTGTTAGGAGTACTGAGGGATGGGGAAGATATAATTTAGAGGAGATATACCTGATTTTTCGAGGAGGGAAAGTGTTTAGGAAAAACTTACCTTTAGTATATCCAGTCGGGATTCGAACCCCAACTTCTCGTTACTGGCAAATCAGACAATGAGCTTGACATTTAGACCACCAGTGCAGTCTCCAATTGCTTAATTAATGGCCCATCAGTGCTATCATTATTATCATTATTAGATGTTCTGTCTTACGACAGGTCCATTCCTTTATTCAATGAACTTTGACCGCCAAACTGCCCTGTCCTCTGTCTCCTACTTTAGCTCCTAGAGTCAGTGTTAAGGGACAAATTGTAATCTCATGAAACTTGCATGGATGTAATTTACAAACAATGTGTGATTGATTAAATGCTGTAGATTATGCTGTTAAAATCCCGACATGGTGTAGTGAGGTGGGTTTTCCTGGCTCGTTTCCCAATCTCACCCCACGTAAGTTCTGGTAATTTACCGCTAAAATTCTCCCGTCCTTATCATTAGTGTCAATATACGACTGCCCCAGAAAGGTAGTAAGACGCGAAGCACCAAAACCATTTAATTTATTTCATCTGGTTAGAATCTGTTCTTTGTTTAGAATGCCTGGTATTTTATAAGCTCCATTGGTTGAAATGTCAATACGGGCTTTTAATTGTCCAGATATTAGTAATAATAAAGATAATCTTCACATAGTGAAATTATTAAGTTTAGAATAAAAGCTAGCTGAAATCATTGTAAATTAATTGCTTCACAATGTTTGTTAGCTAAATCAATTTTGCACGAAAAGCTAAGGTATAGAAAGGTATGTGTGAACTAACTTCTAATTTAGTCGAGATTGATTTATACAATACTTTACAAAACCACTATAAGAAATAAATTAAACCAGTTCTAATCTATTACCATTTAGACGATGCCATTAAGTACGAGTAAACCCATCTCTTTAAGAATGGCTAAATTATTACTGAAATTAATTCTGCCCTACCTAACCTCAAATTGGCGTTTAAAGTAGAGAAAGAGACAACGGGTGTCGACATAAATTATGACAAGATCCTCCCTTGGCTGCACAAAGCAAGGTACACCCATAGCTAAGGTCACTGGTTCGATAACCCACACACTAGAGCAGGTTTAGGCAAACTAAAGCTCTTGAGCCACACCCAGTCCACGACCAAATTTAACCGGATTTTGAAAAAATAAAACTTTTATATGACTAGCTGTTCATTTAAAATCTTTTATAAAAAAAACACATGCATTTGCTATCAGGTAGATTTAGGCTAATGTCTGGCTCATTTGGTCTGTTTTGACTGAAACGGGGAGGTCATAGTTTGAATACTCATAGGATGTACTGGTGGTTTTACTAAATGGTTTTTCATCTTACCTCCACGCAAATGCGTATTCATTTCCCCTAGATTCTATCTTCCTCATACCTACCCTAATGGTGTAATTAAATGCTGATAGCCCAAATTGGCAGTAAGACGTTATGAAAACATAATTGATCATTATATTGAGTCATTAATAATTTTTGACCTATTATTCTTACTATGAATATATATATATCATTTGGCATTTCATCTTTCTATGCATCTGTACTAGTATGTCTGTCCGGATCTTTGTTCCACGACAATTGTCAAATTCGTGGACCAATATTAACGAAATTTGGTAGGAGCAGTCTTTTAACCTAGGCTAAACAACTTAATTACATAGTTTTTCAATCTAATTATCTGTTTTAAAATGGTAGTCGCTCCAAAAATCTGTGTATCTGTTGCTACACGATAACTGCCAAATTTGTGGACCAATTTTAACGAAATTTGGCAGCGACAATGGCAGGGACATAAAACGTAAGATGTATAGTATGCAAATAGTTTTTAAATCCGGTTATCTATTTCAATATGGTGGCCGATAAAAAGGTTTTCTGTTTAGCAGTTAATCTCGAATGATTTTAATCTAAAATTCTAAGGATTCGATTGAATACCTGCGGCGTTTTTTTTTTTTTAATGTTGCTAACTATTGCGAGATTTACGTCTTAAACTAAGTGAGCAACAGCTATTATAAAAAGAATATAACGTAATATTGAATATATGTAGTATTAATTTGTTTTCTGTATAACTTGATCACCAAAGTAAAATATCAACTTAAAATCAGGGAAAAAAGGAGAAATTATGGGAGAAATCTCAACTTTAAATCCAAAGAGAATTGTTAAGACTGTAGTAGCTTCATACGAGTACTTGGTATTTTTTTAAATGGAGGGAGTGAGGTCCGCTTTTCACACTACTACTAGGTTACTACTACTACTGCTACTACTACCAATAATAAAGATAGTAATAATAGTAAAGAATGTGTTTATGTTTGAGATAATTTGGGTGGAGTGTATTTGTGAAACTATTAATGGCACTGTCTCTTGACATTTATTTATTGTGCCAGCGTTTGGAACTATAAAAGGACATGGTCACTTGAGTATTGGTTTATATGTGACCCTCTATAAAATAAAACAAAAGACCAATGCTAATGCAAACAAAGATAAAACTCAAAGAAACAATTGATGTTACTCCTTAAACTTTGGAAAAAAAATACATATAAATATAATTCTGGTAGGCAGGATCTTTTTTTATAATATATAATAACTTTTTTTTTGCGGTCAACGTTTGTAACATTTTACCCTGTGCTCTCTATATATAGGTCTAGAGCTGAATATTGAGCTGTAGGAAAAATAAAACACACTTACAGATGAGCTAGAAAAGTGAAATTTGGCAGGAAGGTACAGTGATTTCCCCAAATACTCAGAAAAATCTAAAAACGGAAAATTTTAAAATGGGGCTCCGGAAAAGGGGGGAAGACTATAATTAGAATTTTTTTACACACGGTATAATATTAAAATTTAGCAGACAAGTAGAGAGATAATATAAGATAATCAAATAAATCTTAAAATTTGAAATTTTTAAGAGTGAATGGGAGAAAAGCATGTGGGGGTTACAACTATCTAGAATTAATAGTAGGCCTACTGTAAACAACTGCGTCTTGCCAGTGTGGCATAAAACTGTAACTCACCAGACAGGTTAAAATACCACCTAAAATTAATATTAAGTGGCATAAAACTGTAACTCGCCAGACAGGTTAAAATACCACCTAAAATTAATATTAAGGTCTTAAAATGTTAAATTTTTAATTGGGACTTTGAAAATAGGGGGGAGGGGTTACATAAAAATACATTTAAGTATGACAGAAAATTTAAACCTGTCAATCAGGTATAAGGACAAATCCCAATAACCTTATTCGTCTTGAATTCGAAATTTCTAAGTAGAAGTTGTTTTAATAGGGGTGGTGGGCTATAATTTCCAAAAATAATACAAACAACTACGTTTATATGTGGTAGAAAACTGAAATTCAGCAAGAAGGCATAAAGAACAACTCCAAATAACCATAAAAGAATGAAGATATTAAATGTAGAAAATAGGTAAGGAAAGTTAAGTAAAAAGAAAACATCTTTTAGGTGAAGCAGACAATTGAAATTTGCCAAGAATGTAGAGAGATTACGTCAATAACAAAATGTTACATATTTAGGCCTACTATAAAGAAAGGGGCTAAAAAAGGGTGGGTGGAGAGGAGGGTGGTAGCTTAAAATATTTCCAAAATAATTATAAAATCTTCTTTTCACTTTGGAAGAAAACTTAAATTTGCCAAGTTTATAATAATAATAATATACAATAACAATAACAGCTGGAAGTTTTGGAATTCAAAAATAGAGGGTGGAAAATGACTAATAGAAAAAAACAGACTTATCAATATAGTAAAAAAAATGTATTATAGGTAGACGAGAAAAATCAAATAGTAAATCAATACAAAAACTAAAGCTAATCTTAAAGGGGACCAATTAGAATTGCGATAATAAAGCTAAAAATCAAAGTCTAAATTAGCACCTAACTACTAGTGACATAAATATTTAAAATACACTAATTCTGGTGACATAGCTCGGTGTACCGTGATGCTCTTTGGAAAACCATTAAGCTTATTATTCAATACGTTTCTGTAACAGAGAATATTATAAATGTATGCTCTTTTATTCCAGTTTTTTATGCAACAGTATCTATTATTTTGTTTAGCTTATTTTATGATCGTGCTTAGGTAAATAATACGTTGTTAATGGGTTGTATTTGTTTGTGCACCCAGTTTGTGAATAATGTAATATTTTTTTCTCAAATATTTAATTTATTAATTACCATGATTGGTTTGTGAATGCCATAATTAGCGCTATATTGTACGAGGAACTATCATAAAGTGGGCAGTCGAATGTTGAACGTTAAAATTTGATTAGTTTTACCGCTGTTTCGCCGTGCGAAGATACGGGTCAAAGCACTATGGTTGGTATTATAGGTGTCGATACGTTTTGTCACCGTATTTAAGTAGCCCTTTGGCAAATACGCGTGTATTGATATGATCTATATCAAATGACTTGACGTATAAATATATAGGAAAGTTTATAGCTGACAAAACTGTTACTTTTTGTACAACTGACTAATAACTTCAGTGGCCAAATGGTCTAAGGCGTCACTATCTTGTTAAACTGTCCTGCTGATGACAGGGAGGTCGGGATTCGAATCGCGGTCAGATGTACAGAGGGTGGTTTTATCCTAAATGGTTCCCCACTTTCCTTCTACGCAAATTCGGCTATATTACCTTTAAAGTGATTCCTTTCTCATCCCTGCGTCATTAGAGTAATTATCATACATGCATATAACCTGAACAGGTAGTTAAACGCGATGATACAATACTTACTGTGATTTTCTCATTACCTCTCCACTTCCTATAAACTACCCTTCTCATTATTATTATTATTATTATTATTATTATTATTATTATTATTA
>CABFWB010008582.1:0-17171 GCA_902151455.1 Timema bartmani
CACCCACACCCTTAATTTTTTTTAAATATATTATTTTATATTTTTGAATCCATTCTCAATGAATAAAAGCTTATTGGAGTCTTACGAAATGTACCCATAGCATCTTAAAACTTTTTTTTTAATTACTTCAAAGGGGGGTTTGCTGTTCAGGCGACTGCTTACGTTAATGTAACGTAGTTCGCAATAATTCATCGATAATTGTATTACTAATCACGAGTGTTTATTAGCATATTTACATTAATATTTCATTTATTGTATCAAATTGTAAATTCTAACTATATTCAAATGTGATATTAGTGGATATTATGGGTTGGAGGCCGAATTGGGTGGGATGTGTGTTAATGCTATATCATAAACATACATTTTGTGTTTAATATTTGGAAATCTGTGTTTTAAATAAGCACAAATAAAACTACCCTATCAGTGTTTAAACCACACCTCAAGGATAACATTATCGTACAATGGTACAGGAAGTCAGTCAAATTGGGTATGTACATCTGACAACAATGCTTAGAACAATTTTATTCCAATTTTGAGGCCTGGAGGGAACGACCGGGTCATACTTGTATCAATCCGCCGTTTTATACAAGATTAGGGTGCCTCACTACAGATACGTCACGTTTTGCCCGCGAGTGAGAAGTTTCTATGTTTAAGCAGATAGTAGAATTGTGAGTGATTGGGTGGCTATTTGTTAGTTAACTACATTATCAAATATCCCGCCCAATTCGGCCTCCAACCCATAATGTCTACAAATATCACATTTGAATATAGTTAGAATTTACAATTCAATACAATAAATGAAATATTAATGTAAATAAGCTAATAAATACTCATGATTAGTAATAAAATACCTATCTATCTAACTGCTGGTTCCAGTTTTATTATAATGATTATATTATATGAATTTTAAATTAGTGATTTTTTGACACTTAATAAACTCTTAGTTTAATAAGTTATTTATTAATGAATAAGTTAACTTTTATATTTTCTAAAAATCAAATTAATTTTAAAAGCCACTGTGTAAACATTTTATATTGACATGTTGGTCATAGCTATTCCTACAGGTATTCATAGCTCTTTTGTCATCTTTGACAGATAAACTTATATTTATAATCTTCTAATTTATTTAGTTCTTTAGAAATTTGAGAATTTTGAGAGCCTTGGTCAATGATCGGCACTTACAAAGAATAGGCTTTAGCTTGGTAACTTTAACGTAACGTTCCCGACCACGATTGAGGCCAGACGGGGATATAAGCTTCACCTCTATGGGGTCATCGGCTGCAAGTAGAACATTGTTGGGGGGGTTTGTATTCCTACAACAGGAATCTGCTTAGAACTCTGCAGAATGCGTCATAAGTGATAATCGACCGACTTGGGTAAGTTGTGATGACCGATTCAACTGTCCTGAATGTTTCTCGTAAATTGGAAAAATAATTTATTACATTTCCAAACTGCATTATTATTCACCATACACATATTTTAGTACTTGACATCAAAATTACGATTATGGTAGAATAAAGAAGGTACCTTTTTTTTTTAGCCTTACTACCCGTTCACATTAGGGCCTGTACGCTATTGGTTTTAGAGATGAGTAAGGCTGTATATATATATATATAGTAAGTGTGCCCATATGTACGTGTAAAACCAAATTGTAAAAACCACCCTTGGTACATCCGCCTGAGATTCGAACCTTAATCTCCCCGTTATCGACCGTCTAGTGTACTGCGAGATTAGCGCGTTAGACCAGTCTAGTGTACTGCGAGAGTAGCGCGTTAGACCACACAGCTACCAAATCGGGGAGAGTAGGTTCCTCATTTGCATTTCTCTGTGTTTGTAAACACTTTCATATGATACATCCACGACCTCAGAAAAACAACCGAAACGTTAAAACAAATGACTACTACACAGCCCAACTTTATTTAACCTTCAGTTAGTGAAGTTTAGGTTGGTTGTCTTGGAGCAGGGTGAAAGGAGAGGGGGGTGAAATTGTATAGCGCATAAATCTATTGGCCTACAGTATATAAAAAAAATCACTCTAATCATGTTCTAGGCTAGGGGAACAGGAGTGCGCAAAGAGAGCACAATTCTTTAATTCTTTTCTGTCATAAACCTGTTATGGATCATTTTATCAATACACACAAAAACAAAAGCTAATTTTCAAGCAAACATAATATTGTTAAATAATTCTATATACGTTACTTGGGGTGTTTGGAGAATAAGGGCCGATTGGAGCCGTGTTAGGGGCATATGCCCAGTGATTCTTAACAAAACAACACAGTCCAAGCTATCAAAGCTCTGTGAGCTTACGGTTGCGTACAGAGCTCTTTAAAATGAAAAATACAGTCAACAATCCTACCGAATTTGGATTCAGCGACGCGATCGCAAAAACAACCAATGTAGCGAAAATTCATAGCCATCTTTGTCAAGTGTATGCCCTTATAAAGAGCGAAGGTAAGGTTAGGAAATTGTCATGATCTTAAAGATGGCCGAACAAACGATCATGACAAGGAGCCGAGTCTGTTGTGTCTCCCGACTTGGTGGAACGTGTGGACAAGAAGACCGGTGAAAACCAGCGTCTCGCACTTTCTAAACATTCAATCAGATTGTCACCAGATTACACACATTCCTTCACCTCAGGGTGACACCTTCCTTCACCTCAAGGTGACATGTTCCTTCACCTCAAGGTGACATGTTCTTCACCTCATGGTGACACGTTCCTTCACCTCAGGGTGACACCTTCCTTCAGCTCATGGTGACACCTTCCTTCACCTCAAGGTGACATCTTCTTCACCTCATGGTGACATGTTCCTTCACCTCATGGTGACACCTTCCTTCACCTCATGGTGACATGTTCCTTTACCTCATGGTGACATGTTCCTTCACCTCGTAGTGACATGTTCCTTCACCTCGTAGTGACATGTTCTTCACCTCGTGGTGACCTGTTCTTCACCTCATGGTGACATGTTCTTCACCTCGTGGTGACATGTTCCTTCACCTCATGGTGACATGTTCCTTCACCACATGGTCTAACGCACTACTCTTGTGTTGTACTAGACTGCCGATGACTGAAAATATCAAGGTTTGAATCTTAGTCGAGTGTACTGAGGGTGGTATTCCCACGCTCCCTCCATACAAATGTGGGTACACTTCCTGTAAAATAAACCTTTCTCATCCATAAAACAGTTAGCGTAATTAGTACATAACCTGATCTGGTAACAAGACGCTGTGCTAAAGAAAACTGGTGTCTCCATCTATCAGCTTCGATATAAAATATTCAGACTGGTTAAAAGTTCAGTGGTTCATTGATAGATGGCATTGCAGTAGCATATTGCAGTGAAATGTTGGTTCACGGGAAAGTTTCCATACAATCAATCTTAGGATAATATTGATATGTGTTGTAACAAAGAAAACATTTCTCCGACACTCACTTGAAATGATGTGAAATAAAATATTCTAATATGTTCACAGCGGGGGATCCCTCCGATATGACGTCTGAAATAAGAGAAGAAACAGAGAATAACGTTTCCGTTCCTTCCGACAAACCAGCAGCGCTCACCTTTTCTTCTGTGAATGAACTCGAGGTATGGGTCTTCTGGTTCACCATTAAGTTGTGAACTTTGAGGGGTTTCGAGTTTAGAATTGATTGAAACTTTACTGTTTGTTAATTACAGAAACACTTGGAATATACCAGACATTACCACAGGTCTGAGTTATTTGCGGGTAGGAGCCTCGTTAGAGCGTTAAAACAAACTGACCCGACCACAGGCTGGAAACAGTTGATGATGATGATGATGATGATTTGTAGCTACACCCTGAACTTGGCAGGAAGAACATTATCTGGCAGTTACTAGATTTACTAAAAACAATTTTAATATATTCATACATAAGTCATGTTGTCACTTTTTATAGATATTAACAAAATGCTGTAATCGCGATTATCCATCCCGGTGTTAACAAACACGTTTTAAAATAATCAAACCGGTACATATCCGCTATAAAACATTTACTGAATTAATAATTTACTCCATTTGACGGTCTATTTTCACTTGTTCTTGTTTTGTAGCTGTTGCTCCATTCCAAAATAAAGTACTGTATAGTTAAGATTTTAGAAATAATTTATTTCTGGTTTAATCTATACTGTCCACATATAATTACTGTATTCCTATTTTACATCACGAAAAAAAAACATGGAAAGATTCTATTAAAACAAAGCTAAATGTTTTGTGAAAATTAAAAAAAAAGTAGGCAAACCCATACTTAATTATTTTCACTAAGATTCCGTAATATCCAGCTCTTCTGATATCCGGCCCGGAATGCCGCCGTTTTAGGCCGAATAGTTGTGACTGTGTACATATAAAATAACACAATAATACAGTAAAATGTTATCATTGTTGGCTACAAATAAATATGTTTTAATTTACTCGTAACTTTCTGTTCTTCCAACCAAAATCAGACCATATGGTTTACATGTCTCTTTATTAAAAGTATCAACTGCTGTATTTTTTTTTTATCAACAATAACAAATTAATTGAGAAAAAATATGCTTGCAGTTAATAGGAACTTCTTTTTAACCCATAAGAATCAATTCCCACTAAAACCCGGTTAGGTGGCCTCATAGTCCAAGGCGTTGCTCCCGTAATAGACTGGACTGGACAAAGACGAGCAGAAGATAAGAGGTTTGAGTCGTGTTTCCTAGTTGTTTTAACACTCTTTGTTCATGCAAATGCAGGTTACATTTCCTCTAAATTCAGCCTTCCTCATTCTTACTCCGTTAGCTTAGTTAAATGTACTTGTTTACAGCCCGAACGAGTAATGAGACCCAGTTATATATTCTGTATATTTGATAAGACCCATAAATTATTTTTATTTTGTTTGTTTTATCAAATATATTTTATTGCACTCTTGGTTTTTCCTAGAGTTTCAGAAGTTGCTGAAATACACATTTTTTAGAAAAATTAAAGTTCCTCTTTTACTCATCCAGGACAAAACATCGCACATTCTTGTCCAGTTGTGAGACGAACTGTTTATTTTCTACATAAATTTATGTTTTATAAAAACTATTTTATGATTTTAAAAAAATTATTTAGTTTATACGTCTCAAAAACTAGTAGCGACGGTTGTCCACTTACTCAGTCCTGATAACGGAATCAAATTAAACGAAGTGAAAAATGACAGAATCGTACCCAAGACTCTTTGATTCGGCTCTAACTACCGAGTAATACTGGCTCGTCTTGTATTCAGGATTTTATTACCAGGTCCTGGTTCTAATTTTTCATTCAAACAAGTTTTCTTTTAATGTCTATTTGGGATTTATTTTTTCCGCCGACTTCCAAGATTGTTTTTTAATTTTCGCTTTTGTAATATGGTTGTTTGTTCCCAGGACGCAAGTCAACATATTCCTGTCCACTTCTTACTGCGTAGCGATGACGAGATGTATGGGCTCCACGACATTGTTAAACCATTACCAGGTTCCAATCTGACCGAATCCAGTACACATTTGATTAAAAGATTTAAAATCAAACGTAGATTTAAAGAAGGGGTGAAAGGGAATAAGAACCACTCTAACGAAAGTGAGAGGGAAAAGACTGAAAATATTATCAGCAAGCAAGCCGGTGCGGATCCGATGGTCCTCAGCGATAAACAAACAAACACATCTTTCTTACAGCAAGTGATAAAAGAAATCGAACATGATAGATCCAAGCCAATCTCTAAGAATGGAAAGGGTGATAATTTACCTAAACTAACACCAACTTCGTCCAACAAGAGCAGCCTTGTCAAACAGGAAATATTCAAATGTAACGACTGCGACAAATGCTTCTCGCGCAAGCAGAACTTTGTCGAGCATTACAGAGTCCACAGTAAACTTAAACCTTACATATGTAAGGAGTGCGGCAAGGGTTTCTCCACTTCGAGCAACCTTAAGCGGCACGTGACCATCCACAGTAACGGACAGATAAAATACAAATGTGAGAAATGCGGTACTATGTTTAACCAGGCCGACCATCTAAGTGAACACCTCCATGTGCATAGGAAACCTGACCCTCGGGAGAGTGAAGAGTCGAATAAAACGTCTCTTCTGCATAACCTCATGAACAGTCAACAGAAACCTCATAAATGTGAAGCGTGTGGTAAAGGCTTCATCACGCCGAGCAAGCTCGAGCGGCATAACCTCATTCACAGCGGGGAGAAGCCGCACAGGTGTGAAGAGTGCGGGAGGTGCTTCAGCCAGGTCAGCCACCTGCGAGGACACCTGCTTGTCCACAGCGCTCAGATAAACGACAAGTTGGGCACCACTTCCCCCGCCACCATCAAACTTATCCACGGTTTGTTTCAAAACCAACAGAAACAGTACAAGTGCGAGGAGTGCGGTAAGGGCTTCGTCACCCGCAGCAAACTCAACAGACACGGGTTCCGACATACCGGACAGAAGCCGCACAAGTGTGACGTTTGCGGTAAGTATTTCGGCGATGTTGGTAACTTGAGGCAACACCTGGTGATTCATAGCGGCATTAAGCCTTACAAATGTGAAGTGTGTGGTAAATGTTTCAACGTGAAGAAGAACCTGAGGCGGCACGGTGTTGTCCACAGCGGACAACCCTCCTAAGAGAGTGTGGACTGTTTTATTTTGTCCAATCACAACGCTGTACCCAGGGGGGAAGGTTATGATTTACAAGTCATTTGTTTTTAAACCCACTTCAATGATTGAATGGTCTAAACTCTAAGACATCACTCTCGCAACATACTAGACCAGGGATGGGGACTCTGCGGCCTGATGGCCACATGTGGCCTTTTTACACATTTCGTCAGTTACATGTCCTACTTTTTTGCAGCCATAACTGTTTCCAGCCTTTGGTCAGTTTTTTTTATTCAAGCCATATATTTCCCACTACCAGCTAGCTAGGCCTGTCATAGCTTCATATAACTTAAGATTAGGAGAAGCACAACATCCAGTCCCCAGTCATTAATTTATTGACGTGAAAGGGTAAACCCGCATTTCACCAATGGTAAATTTTTTCGGCAATGCTGGGAATCGAACCCGAGGCCTTCAGCTCAGTAGCAGACATGCTACCAACTGAACTAAGGTGTCTGATAATTATGTATCTTAATCCTTTTAAATATTCTACTCTCAAACGGGTGTATTCCAATCAATTAAATTTAAAAAATCTCTATCTTTAAATCAAAATGTAAAAAAAAACCACGCTCTTATGGATCTATCTCTCTATCCATGGTTGGCGCATTGTCGTATTTTACCAAAATCTCTGTTCATGAAGTGTGCGGCCTTACAGTTTCCCCACCCCTGGACTGGACTGCCTATGACGGGTAGATCAAGGGTTTGAATCCCGGTTGAGTATATTGAGGTGTTTTTTTTCCTGAATGGTCTTACATTCACACCATGCAAATGTGACTATATTTCCTCAAAATTCTACCTTTCATACCTACTCCATTAGTGTAGTAGCCCACTCAGTGAAATAGAAAAGTTAAATTTGAACTTCATGGATAATCTTTATTCTTTAGTTGTATCTTAACCAACATTTTGGATTATATTTTATTTAGTAATAATTCTAATGGAGAAGAGATGAATAATATAAAATTTAAAGAATATTTATCCACATTTGCACGGAAGTTGGAAACCATTTGGGAAAAAAACCACCCTCAGTACACCCGACTGGGATTCAAACCTGGATCTACCAGTACAGTATATTGCAAGGGTTGACCTTATACCATTCAACCACCGAAGTAGGTCGGACATAGCAAGAGTTTAAATTAAATTATTAAATATATGTTTATATTTGTTGTTTTAGGTAAATCTTGGGTAGTTTTTGATCGTGTTTTGTGACAAGAGACCTTCAAATTTTAAAGAAATATAAATATATTTAGCACCTTTTTATTTATCGTGTACTTTAAAAGTTCATTGGTGTCAGGGAAATGATTAACTGTACCTTTTTGTTTTATTTTATTTTATTTAAATACAATATATTTACATTGCATTACAAAACCTCTCCATTGTGAGTGTTTATTTCATACAAAGACAGAAGTTGACATTTGTGTGAGGAGACGAAGTATTCATCATTCTATTTTAGAGCTTGACATCATCAGTAGTTTCTCGAATATGAGCCTCTCCATTTACTTCTCTCCTCCTCACTTCCTCCACTCCACACTCTCTTTATCCACCTGTCTCTGTGTCTTCCTCTCGACATCCTTCCCTACACATCTTGACTTGGACATGGGAATTGAACCCAGGACCTTCGTCTTAGTGCGCCATTGCTCCAACCACAGGAGTCGTCCCATCCTCAGGGTTATTTCTCACTCAAATTTTAAGGCAAAGTCTGTGATGGATGTGGTGCGATCATCGACTACATAATGAGCGATCAATTAAGATCGCGAAACACACTTTGGTAGTCTTGATGCGCTACTCTCGTTTTAGACTGGACTGCCAAAGACAGGGAGATTGGGGTTCAATCCCAGTCGGGTGCACTGGTGGTAGTTTTTCTTAAATGTTTTTTCCACACTCTACACAAATGTGGGTGCACTTCCTCTAAATTAAACATTCCTAATCACTAACCCAGTATACTTAGTACATGGGCGTATAAGCTGAGCAGGTAGTAAGACGCGATGTTAAAAGAAGATTGCGAGGTATCAGGAACCTCCGACTCGGCAGAGTACAATGGCACCTGTACGAATGTGTACATCATCCACCCCTGACTCGCCCCGGGCTTTAGGAACCAATAGGATTACTGTTTAGGTTTAGTTTCAACTAGTTGTTGTTTATTATTATTATTATTATTATTATTATTATTATTATTATTATTAGCACCGCGTCTTACTACCCGTTCGCACTTACGCTAATGTGTAATGGTAGGGTGATTGTGAGATGAAATGGAGGACCTACAGTTTAACGTGGGATCCGAACCACGGTGGAGGCCTGGCATTCCACACATTCACAAGTTGTGATTAATACACGTCTTGTCAAAGGTGAAGGAAGGGTTTGGTAATCAGATAAATCTGTGCCGGGACTAAGGATTGAACCCCGGACTCCAGCACAGAAGTCCGACACCTTACCTCTAGACCACCAGGTCACCTAACTAGTAGTTCTTTTGTACACATATTAAGTTGAGACCTGTTTGTCATTGTATCTGTGTGTGGTATGCTATGACGACACTTCTCGTCAAAATATGTCAAGGGGATCTGAATAAATTACGTGTGATGAAACAGGTGTATAGATTTTAAACTTCTTTGATTGTATTTGCTATCTTCAAACTATAAAATGTATTCAAGGTTTGTGTATAAGGGGAATTCACTCGCATTTGAAAAAGAATATTAATTTGTAATTTATAAGACACCATAATCACAACTTGTGAATGTGAGGAATGCCAAGCCTCCACCGTGGTTCGGATCCCACGTTAAACCGTAGGTCCTCCATTTCATCTCACAATCACACTACCATTACACATTAGCGTAAGTTTGTACAACCCGAACGGGTAGTAATACGCAGTTCTAATAATAATAGTAATAATAATAATATAAGACACCATAATTTTCGTCAGACATGTTTTTTTTACACATTCTTACCACGCATAAAAATTTGTTACATCATTTTGACATTAAAAATAAATAACAATTGAACATTTTATGAAACATACAAGTTTTATTTTTAAATATAAATAATGGTCAATTTTTTTTTGATTTAAACATGAATTAACTGTATCAAAACTATACATATTATATAACAATTATTGAACACAATTTTTATTTTTTTGCCATTGGTGAATAAAATTGCATAAAAAAATGTACAATCAACTTCAATGTCACAATCTTGTACTTAACATTTCAATCTTTATCAATAAATTTTGAAACGTTTCCAAGCAACTATCAACCTTAGAGGTCTATATTAATAAAATGAAGAGTTTGTTGTTAGTTAGTTAGTGTTGCGTAATATCTACCACACGCAGAAGAACTACATTTTAAAATTATTAGCCCCTGTCTACTAACATGTGTACCTAGAAAATATATATTTTTAAATAGATTTTTTTTTTTCTAAAAATTGGGTCTGAGGAAATAAAATGAGAATTTTTCTGTCAGAAGAAGAAAAAAAGCGTTTGCAGGGGTAACCGCACACACTTTGTTTTAGCACCGTGTCTTTACCACACAATTCATTGTATGGTTACCCTGGGTAACGCCGGGTACTCCTGGTGAATACAAATGAAAGTTTCCATTTCAAGAGATTTATTTCCCTAGACCAAAGACCATTGGTAAGACAAGAACTAAAATAAGGTTTTAGATTGGTATCGTGAACGGCAGTGGCGAAACCGACAAGGAAGGGGGAGGTGGGTTTACCCCCTTCTCTTCTGAAAAAACACTCCTATGATAGTTTTGTATATGAATCTGAACAATGGGCTTGCATCAAATAACTTCTATTTGGCGTCCAATTTTTTAAATTTTTTCTCCCAGTTTAGGACTACATCAAATACCTTCTATAGAAGGGCTAAGTTTTCAACTTACACATATAAATGTCCTGTTACCAGGGCTACTCCTCTTTCCCTCAATCGTTCCTTCTATGGTCTCATGCAGAAGACAGTTCCTCCTAAGGATGTGTCGGATCCATTTTGCTTTATGCCGAAGAATCCCATCCAAAATGGTTCTCTTCTCACCCACTCTTCTTAGGATTTGTTCAGTAGGCACCCTGTCTGTTAACCTGATCTTCACAAGTATTCTCCAGCACCACGTTTCAAACTTGTGCTCCATACAGTGCAATGTTCCAAATGTAGCATTTCATCAGTTTCTTCCTCAGTTCCAAACTCAACTTGCTGGTCAGCAGTAACCTATTATTGAAAGCTTCCTTGGCCTTGATGATCCTCAACCCAATTTACTTGGTGTAGTAGGAATCCTTTGTCAGCAGACTTCCCAGGTACTTGAACTGTTTTATGCTTTCCAAATCCTGGTTTCCAATTTTTATTTTCAGTGGCTCTTCATTTTTTTGAAATCCCCATCACTTTTGACTTCTCAATGTTGATCTCCATGTCATATCTTCTCCTTCTCCCCATCCAGCTGGTCCATAATTTCTTGCAATTGTTCTTTATTTTTGGCCAGCAATGGTGGATCATCCGCGTATTTTACTGTATTCATGAGGTGTCCTCCTACCTTGAAATTGCCACTTCCCTCCAGAGCTCCCCATACAAGTTGACCAGACTGGGTGACAAACAACATCCTTGTCTCACTTCTCTTCCTATCTCCACGCTGTTAGTCTCTCCATCATTCAGCCTCACCTTCACTTACTGTCCTAGGTACAGGTTTACAAACATCCTCCTGTCCCTCCAACTGATGCCGATATGCTTGAGTATTTCCATCAGTTTCTTCCACTTCACTATATAGAACGCCTTTTGTCAGTCTATGAAACCAATGTAGACGTCTTCTTTCTTGACTTACAACACTTTTTTTTGAAATTATTTTCAGCATAACGATGAAATCTCTTGTTCTTTTTTCCTTTTCTGAATCCAAGTTGGTAATATTCCATCACACGTTCTATTTTCCGTTCCAGTCACCTGTTGAGTATTCTTGCCACGATCTCCCCAGCATGAGAAATGAGGCTGAAGGTCCTCATTTCTTGACTTGCTTCTTTTTCCTTAGGGCCACAATGGTGACGTCTAGAGGGTCCTTGGGCCATTCTCTTGTTTCGTATATTTAAATTATCAATTTTGCTATAGCCATCAATCTGTTGTTTCCCAGTTCCTTTAGCAGGTAAGCTGGTATGTTGTAATATCTAGCAGCTTTCCTTTTTCACGTGTCCTTTATGGCTCTCTCCACTTCATTCTTTAAAAGTCTCGGTTCTTTTTCGCCTTCCTCTACCATTTCGTCTGCTTCAATATCCAGGCTCCCAAGTTGATTTTCCTTTTCGTACTGTTTTTTTTATATACATCTTTCCCAAATCGTAAAAACTTCTTTATGATGCGTCACCATTTGACTTTTGTGGTATTCTATTCCTATTGTTCGCACACCTTTTCTTTCATTCCCTCGTAGTTATTTTGTTTTATGCTACATAAGGCAACATAATTCTTTTCTGTTCGAGAGAATCTCATTGCATGTATTATCCATATAATATTTCCTCGCTTTGTCTTTTATTCTGCATTCCCCTTATCTCATTCTTTAGCCTAGTAAATCCTTCTTTGTTGACGTTTTATAATTTCCTTTTTCTTCCATTGTTTGAATTATTTCCGTTGTTACCCAGGGTTTTCGTGCAGTCCACTTGACTATCCCAACATTTCCATTCATCACCTGCAAAAGAAAACAACACTAGCTCACTTCCCTTCCCCACTTATACTCGCTTCTGTCACTCCACTTAACTTTTGTTTTATTGAATTTCTCACAATGTCACTATAGCTTCTTAATTTGTCTAGGTCTCCCCTCGGTATTTTCTTGCTCGTTTTCCTGACATGTATTCTTTAGTCTTGGTTCAATGTACGCCACTAGCCAGCTGTGGTCGGAAACTATGTCGTCTCCTGGCATGTTTTCACGTTCTTCCCTCCATTCCTGAACTGCTGTTTGACAAGGATGTAGGTCTAATTCTGATGTTTCCTGGCCTCTTCCAAGTGTACACTTTCGTGTTAAGTTTATTGAACAAGGTGTTTTAACACCACCAGGTCGTTCCGATGGAGGAACTCGATTAGCATCTGATCTCTTGTCATTTCTCTTCCCCAGTTAATGTGACCCTATGATATTCCGCTCCTCTATCCTTCTCCGACCACTTTGTTCCACTCTCCCATGATTATGGTATTCACCTTCCTTCGTCCCTCCTGTTGAAGGATTACGACAGCAGCGCGGTTGGTTGTTGGCATGTACACTAATTGTTCTATTAAAAATATCCCCTTGTTCAGCGTTTAATTTCACAAACTTTAATATATCACTATAAAGCATCACTTTAAGTAACATATTTCCTTACTTCATTTGTCATCACTAATGCCACTCTTCTTTCTGCACTTTCCACCTAAATAGGACACCGTGTAATTTTCAGACATTATTTCACTTAGATCTTTCCACTTGACTTTACTTAAATCGTCGATGTTCACACCACACCTTTTCATTTCCATTTGAAGATTTTTTCCAGTTTCCCAACCCTTCACATCGTCCTTACATTTAATGTCTTATGTTGAAAGAGAAAGTTTTATTTGCTGATTGTTCATTGTTGATCGAACCCCCGAAAGGTGTCCCCACCTGGAGATCTGAAAAAGGGACAAGTGAATCTCAGGATTTTTTTTAACCACAGAAAAAAACCATAATCGGTTTTGTTTCCTTGACAAAAGAGGATTTCAGGGGGAAAATAGTTTTGTAGTTTTTCCTTTTACTAACCAGCCCGCAGTACCATTTATAAACTACCACGCTATGCGGCCAGTGACTGTTCGATCTTGAACCATATCGAGCATAATTTACTCTGTGTCTAAAGTCAAACCTGATACAACTGCTGCCTGGTACAATGAACCCTTAATAAGGGTCATGCTGTACCCCACATCACTTAGTCCTTACAGAACTTAACCTACACTGACCTTGCTGCAGCTGAGTCCTACCTCCACTACACTACGTGGAAGCGCTGTCAAGTTTAACACATGTGGGCTAAGGAACATCTTAAATGTGACCATAGTATGTGCTCTAAGGAACACATATGAGATCATGCTGCCACGCCCTTATGTATATTTGGTGTAATTTAAGTAATTTAAATATTTCAAGCTCTACATGGCTATAAATAGGCCTATTACAAAGACACAGTATAAATTAGGGAGTTATAGAGAAATTATTAATTTTATAACGTGTAATACATTATTTCCGTCAATTTTTATTCAATACTTTTATTTCTTTTTTGTGTTGAATATTGTAAGTTCGTCTGTTTATGACTTTACTGAAGTAATTACTACAAAATCTAGTTAATAAACTTCGCTACTCCTAGTAATTAAAAAAAATAATATTCGATTTATTATCGTTAGTGGTGTTTCATTATAATTTTTCAGCACATGCGCATTTCTAAAGCCACTACTATGAAGCAGCATGTAGGAATTCTACCATACCATGTTGGCTAACCTGATTCCTTATCTTATTTTAAATCTGCCTTCTTTTATTATTTTTTTATCAATTATTATAATCAATGTATATTATCAATAGTTTTATATATTTGCACTATTACTATCTGAAATGACGTCTGAAAAATATCGCGAAACAGATGGAATGGATTCTAGTGGAGATTTGTTATGTCCAGTACGCGAAACAAAGCAAGAATTCGAGGTATTATTAACATTAGGCTACAATATAAATTACACTACAATATGTTTTGAAATCACAGTTAAAGTGTATGTATAATACAAGTTGAAATACTTTTATAAGCTAAAGTAAGTGTAACTCGTTCCACAGATACTTCGTATCATTACTTAAATTAGCTAAAAACATTTGGTTTATCAAACCACCTTCTCTAGGTATCATAACCTATATCTCGCTTGTCTAAAACTCCATGGTGTGAGGCTACACTGACCGAGCGGCGGCTGTCTGTTGGTAAAGATAATGCAAACATTTGGGGATAGAGGGCGTTGTGATCAGGACAATGAACCGTGGAGCCATAACTGCAGTTTTCTAGACCGGAGCTGCCACTTATTCTTTAAGATAGCTACTCATTTGTCTTCATAAGGCTGAGTCTGAATCGTTCCTGACCCACTGCTTGGGATCGAACCCTGTACCTTTGAATCTGAAGTCAGGAACTCTAGCCATTAGATCACGGAGGTCTATACAAAATACAATGTTCCTATTTTATGCAACCTGCAGTACCTTTCTTTGAATTACTAAAGTGTAGGCCTACATATTAGAGAAGTGTAGTTCACAAACTCTAATATTTGAAACTTAACTTCGAGGTGACCTTGGATAAAGCCGCGACTGTCAGGATTGTGCGGGTGAAATTGTTGGACCCACCCACGGCTACGTACAGCAACCGTTCTTGATCCACTAGCATGGGTGCAGGTACAGTAGCCCCATGGCTTCTTTGGTGCTGACTGACAGTTCACAGCTGACTTCTGACAGTCAACAGTTAGGTATATACCTAAATGTTGACTGTCAGAAGTGACAGCTGCTAAACACATGTTTTTTGCAGATCATATGGTTCGGCGTAGGGATACATAATTTGGTCTGGTAGCTTTACAAAGCTGTCAGCTGTCAGTCAGCACCAAAGAAGCCATGGGGCTACTGTAGTTTGTGTATTGGTAAACAATTGAACTAGAGGAGTCCTGTACGTGCGGTGACCTGCTTCGGTGCTAATCTCGCACTAGACTTGACTGCCGATGACGGGGAGATTGTGGTTCGATCCCGGTCGGGTGTATTTCCATAAAAAGTTTCCCACTATCTCTCTCCATGCAAATGCAGGTATATTTCCTCTAAATTCAACATTCCTCATCCCTAACTCATTAGCGTAATTAGTACATGAGTGTGTGACTCGAATGGGTAGTAAGAATATGTCTGGTGGTTTGTTGTTGCTTGCTGCACTGGAGTTATACGAGAGAGATAGACAATACATTTTGCTGGAAAGGTTCTCTCAGCATCTTCCACAGTTGACAAGCGGCTTCACTTCCTCTCTGACTACGCATTTTCATCGCTCAGTAAAAATCCACATGTCACCATTTTAAATAAAAAATATATACATTTTAAAATACTTACTATTTCAAAATGAAAATTGAAACTATATGTATTATATATTTTAGGACTAAACTTCTATTTCTTCCCAGAAATAAGAAAGCCTCCATTCGCAGCATTGCTCATTGATAGACTTTAAATCTTGTATTAGAAGTCGCGTCCAAAATTTATAGTATATATAGGCTTTTATATACGTAACATTTCCGTAAAGTGTGATCTTTGGGTTTCTGGTGTTTCTTTTCTTTTCTTTAAGATCAACCAGCTGTGCTTACATTGTACATATTTGCTGGACAGATAAAAATAAAAATCTGGAATCTTTCTCTGGTGAGTAGAGGCAGAGTGTCTACCATCCAGGAAAATCAGGGAAAACTGGAATTAGCCGGGAAATTGAAGTGATAGGAAAAAAATGGAAATAAGCCGGGAATTTGGTAAATTACAATAAAAATCTAGGAAAATGTGGTTTTACTCAAAATATGAACTATAATAATCATTATAACAGTAAATAATGTTATTCAAACTAGTTTTTTTTTTTACTGTGTAATAAATTTTATAATTCCTAATAAACAATTTTAATACAAATTTAAAAAATATGTTTATTTAAATTTTAAAACTTATTATAATTCATAAAAAGAGATCAATAAAAAAATGAGGGGGGGAGGTAGGGGAATTAGAAGGATGTGACATACTTTTTAGTCGGGAATTTTAGGAAATGATCAGGGAAAAAGTCGGGAATTTCATTGGTCAAATTGAGCAGACAACATGAAAGGGTAAATGTTAGGTACACCGTGGAGCAAATATGAGAGGGTTGGGGGTAGAAACATATCACTTATAGATCTAGATGGTCTGTATTCACTTTGTAAACTTATATAAATTACCAGATCTCATTGCTTACTTAATTGCTCTACTATATTACCATATACGGAAGTACCACACCTATCCCTATCTTGAGCTAGTTCTACCCAGTCCACTTCCAAATATGATATCTTTCAAGTGATCTATTCTCTTTCATTTATACCAGTTTTATACTAGCCATTGAGTAGCCCTAAGGTTATATTAGATTAAATTGTTCAATATTTTTTTTCAGCGTGTTGAATCAAACATGGTGTCTGAAATAAAGAGAGAACTGAGAAGTGAAGAGCGCAGCGGATCACCAACAATCACCGATGATTGTACCAAGGAGGGTGACAAGGTATGGACAAACATAGCCAGTATATTCAGGCATTACATTCAGTATCAAGTTTTTATCCGCTTACAAACAGTCTAAGGTGTCACTCTCGTGACGAGGAGATCTTGGTTCGAATCCTGGTCGAGTCTATGGAGAGTGACTATGCTTAAATGATTTTCCAATTTTCCACGCAAATGTTGGTAGATCACCTCTAAAATTCTCCCTTCCTCATCACTACCCCATTAGAATAATTATATAGCTTGAATGGCTAGTAAGACACGCTGATAGAAAAAACAACTAAATGTACTACTAGTCTATATTTTGAGGGTTAGGGTCAATTTGACTTGTCACC
>CABFWB010008583.1:0-17170 GCA_902151455.1 Timema bartmani
CAATTTTCTTTTTACTGTTTCCATGATAAATAATTTTAAAAACTAACACTAAACACTATGAATCAATAGTCAATAATATAGTGTATATAATTATTATCCTATATAAAGTAAAATATAATTAAAATATAATATGATCAAACGTTTGATAAAAATGACGACTAAGCCACCAAACACTCTTAGCACTCTGTAGGCCCATGCCAAAATAATGACTGTAACCCGTAACACAAGAATAATGGCTCACAACTGAAGAAAGACTTATTGGACAGATTTCAAAAAGCTGTGCTTTGCTTTTCCAAGAGGACTGTCATCAATAGGATTCATTGGTGCGAAGCTCAGCAGGGTTATATTTATGTTTACACGGAGTGCTACGCCTGAAGACTCTGTTTTGACTGTCATCATCTTACACTGATTTAAATCAATAATATAACGGAATAAAGTGGCTAAGAGTATGTTCACCAATATTTTCCTGAAACCATGTAACAATAATTTGTTAAAATCAACCTCAGGTAATTATTTTGTATTAGGTGGATGTACTTTTTGAACACGCTGATTATATCAACACACTACCCTAATACTAAGAAAACATAACATCCAGTCAGTCCCCTAGCCGACAATTTACTAAAGATAAATCTCAGACCATCCCAATATCAGACCTCTATCTAAGGTGGCTCACGCTCTACTGACTGTGCTAAAGTGTTTAACTAATGCCAGTGAATTCGACCAGGACTCGAACCCGGGCATGATTACAAATAATGGCAAAGTGTAAATGCGAGTGTAAAACTTTAGACTGCTCAGCAATCCACCTCTGTGGGTAGCTTATTTCTTAATTCAAAAGCTTACTGTAATAAAATTTGGAGTTACATATAAAATATATTTTAAAATTTTTAACATTGTCTCGTTAAGTACAATAAAACCTTGTTTATTAAATTATAGTTACAAACAAAAACGAGTATAATGAATGTACAAGTGGCTGAACCTTGTATTTTGTGAAACCAATATTATCAATTATTTTTATGTGGATGGGATGAACTAACACTTTAGTTCTCAACGCTACAACTGTATAAAACTACTCCGCTCTTCAAGACCAGACAGACCGTAAAGTGAACTACACCCTCTTCAACTTCAAAACGCTACCACACATAAATAGGGGGCGCTATTGACCCATAGTTTTTTTCAAAAATAAATTTGAGCTTTTCTTATCATTTCTTAATCATAATGTACCTATGAAAAATCAAAAGAAAAAAGTTTCCAACAAAACAACTTTTTCATGTTTTACTTTAAATATTTCAGGAGATATAAGTTTTAATTTTCTTTTTAGCATTCTGTAAAATATATTCCTTTCTGACTTTGCAGACGTTGTTCATAACTATTATAAAAGCCGCCTTAAAATTACCGGCTTTTCCACACAATTGGAACGAGACTTATGACGTGATATATTTGGAACCTCATAAAACTTTGACACAATGCATATTTTCATATTTTGAAAAAAAATTAGTGATTTAAAAACATCTATGGTGGTTTAAATTGATTTCACAAGATGCATAAGTGAGTGTTCTTTAATATTCCATACTTATTTCATAAAAATAACAACGTTCAAATTTAAGATACAAAATGGCAACTCCGCCTGGTAGAAAAATGACAGCGCTAACCATAAGAGCCTGTACTGGAAATGGAGAGTGGAATAGCCTTTAGACACAAATGAACAGCTTGCCTTAATATTGACTTGAAAGGTCTGTTTTCAAGTTTGAATCTCATTCAGAAACAATGATTTTACATTCTCCCTCCAAATGAACTCTGATATGTTTCCTCAATTAATCTGTGCATTGCTACCTTTAGATTAGTGGTGAATTGTTATGATGTACTAATAAAACAACTAAAATTCCACTAATGACCATGTGTGACGTGCATTTAAGAGCTATTTATGCTCAGTATTTGATGCATACTAAGGTTCAGTTTTGGATCACAACACTTTAAAAGTTTAAAAAGTTGAGGCATAATAAATTCTATTTTGTTTGGGATCTAGGCCTAAGTATTGCATTTTCATTTTCATTTTCAACATGACTTATATGGGATTGTTAAATGGGACAGCTCAATCCAAGAAACAATCTATTATTGCATAAATAATATGGCCTGGTTTATAAGGGAAGAAACAACATCTTATAGTATCCATGCAGGAAAATAGAAGTTTCAAAAAAGCCTTTTTTATTATCATGTTTCTTCTTATCATAATTAGTTTTATTTCAATAGAATGCCATTGTGTTAAACATAGGGACTTGTAATTTGGATATCTTATTTATATTGAACATTTTTAAATTGTGAGGTTTGTAAACATCTGTGAAGAATTTTTTTTAATCTGAATCGAATCTTGAATAAAAGCAAATATCATTTACAGATTTAAAATAATTATCAAATCGAATTGTATCCTAGATAAATAATTTATACTAAAATTATGAGGCAAAAGAGTTACATGTTATTATGTCTAAATGTAAGCTTTTCAACATGTTCATACAACAATATGTAAAATGTTGATGATAAACAACTGTGGTGATTTATAGAATAATATAAATTCAAAACAATATCAATATTATCGAAGCTTTACAGACTTATATAAGTTTGACTTTTTACAAACTTTTGTTGAGCAATCTCTAAACTTTTTTTTCCTGTCCATTGCTGTTTGCAGCTGTGGTCTGGATCCCTGTTTTATTCAAGCCATATATTTTCCACTACCAGCTTGCTAGGCCTGTCGTAGCTTCATATGACTTATAATCTAACTTAAGACTAGAAGAGGTACAATATCCAGTCCCTGGCCATTAATTTATCACTGTGAAAGGGTAAACCCACATTTCACCAATGAGAATCTTTTCGGCCATGCCGGGAATCGAACCCGGTACCCTTAGTTCAGTAGAAAGACATGCTACAGATTTAGCCAAGGTGTTGGACCAATCTCTAAGCTTCTTGACAGATTTATTCTAAGTTCTATTTCTTTTTATACATATTCCTCATGTAAATACAGACTAACGTGTTTTTTTTTACTGCTCTGTGCTCAAAAGTAGCTAAATTAATCAGAACCATGACTTACCAACTGCATGAGATCCTTGTTTCAGCAGAACACAAAAAATAATATTGAAATGTCAACTGTAAAGAGAGTATATATTGCATCAAGTATGTGAAGAGTTTAGGTATTTAAGCTCTTAAAAAGAAATAAACTAGTATTGGGACACTAGTGCAATAAAAGAAAGTAATAAAAAGTTTAGGGGCGTGCGAAGGCGGATTTTTAAATGCAAAGCAAGGTCAAAGAGAAGCTTGAAACCTGCAAGGAAAGATTGAGGCCAGAGTCGAAGATACAGTTGAACCTGGCTAATTCGAAGCTGAAGGGATCTCTAGAAAAATTTGAACTAAGGAAGTTTTCACATGGGCTAGAAAAATAACTTCAAACATCAATTCAGTGAAGTAAAATATAGTAGTGCAAACATATCATTCTATTCTATGATTTGCCATTGCAATATGTACACTGTACAGTACAGAATATTAGCAATAAAAAAAACATTTTTTATTATTTTTTTGAGTTAATACTTGAGGTGTAGACTTATACGCTTCTAGTTTATTGAGTGCCTGGAAAATGAAATTTTTGAGGAGCATGCTAGCTGTCACCAGAAGAGATAGGATTAGGAATGAAGATGTAAGATCAAGAGTTGGGGTACAGGGGGTACATGAGATAGTTGAGGAAGCTGGGATGAGATGGTAGGGACACGTACTGAGTATGGAAGTGGAGAGGATTCCAAGAAGATTAATGGATTCGAAGTATGTAGGGAAGAGACCACAAGGGAGACGGAGGAACAGATAGCAACAAGTGTGCAGGTGAGAGGAGCAGAGTGGAAGAGAGTACAGGAGCAAGAATGGTGGAAGGACAGAGGGAGATGGAGGCATTTTACTAGACAGACATGGCCACAGGCCGGAAACTTTTCATGACGATGATGATTATGATGATGATAGAAAATAAAGAGACTTGTCCCTCAACAAACCATCTCAGCTCTTTGATATGCTCCATAGCCTGTGTAGATGTTGGGATCAGCTTTGCTGGAAGTTCCATATTTTCCCCTTCTTCATCTGAAGATGCACTCTCATTTCTATTGTTCATAGCATCTGTCAATTCACCACATGTTGTTAAGTTCTCGTCCAAGTTAGCAAAATCCTCATAAGGAACACCTGAGTCATGTCCAACATCTTCCCAGTTGTCAACAGCGGGTACGATCTCTTCAACATCTTCATTTTGCTTTTCACCATTGTTGTGGCAGAAACCTCCTTTTCGAAAGCAGTTGGCGATAGTGTCGCTTAGTTCCACGCACTATTACACATTCAGGCAGCTTGTAGAATGTCAATTTTAACCTTGCTAATCTTACCAATGTAAACACTCGAGAGGTTTTTCTAGACCACAAGGCGTAGGTAGAAGTGCTTGAAATTTTTAATATTTAGAGGAAGGGGGAAAAAAAACTTTTCCATTTTCCATTAGAGGAATGGTGGTGTGTGGGGCGTAGTTGTCAACACAATTGTTCAATTTTGTTTGTAAATTTTTTTGTTAAGTTTTAACAGCCATCTTTCAAAAATGTTGTTTGTCATTGACACTTTTATGTTAAATTCATATTTAACTGGTTTTGTTACATTTATGAAACATTGTGGGTTGGCTGACTTCTCAATCATTAACAATGGCAGTTTCTTTGTGTCACCCATATTCACCCCAACTAGAATGGTTATTTCTGTCCCTGCCCCCACTGAAACATTCGCCTTTGAAAACCAGTGTTTTGTCTGGAGTACATTTTTAGAATAAAATTGTCTTTGGCATATATGTCGTCAATCATTTTCAACAAATCTGTTTCCTACTGGTAGGTCCACAGATCCAACTTCCTTACAAACAGTTTTGAAGGAAATTTTGTTACATTTTTTAAACCAATCAAGCCAACCAGTGCTTGCCTTAAAATAAACTTTAACTAATCTTGCGGCCTTAGCTCTAACGAGAAGTCCACTTAAGAGAATGTTCTTGTTTCATCCGTGTTTAAACCGCTTAAACACGCACACGTCAGCATCAGGATTTTTCGGTCCCATCACTCTTTTTTTATCTTTGTCACCGGGCTTGGTAACACTGTTCAAGGTTTTATCTTTATTTTTTAATAAGTTGACAATGTATCGAACGAAATTCCAAAGTCTTTTGCCAACTCATAATTCCATTTTAATCCTTTTTCCACTTCCCAAATAATAGAAACCTTTTCATCAAATGTCAATGTTTTGTACTGTACACATTTTTGTTTTGGCAAAGACATGACGAAAACCTCAATATTCGGCACAATATGAATAACATAAGGACAACAGTAAGACTGCAGCGGTAACATACTCGTTCAGATAATTCAAGCAGACTGAAGAGCCAAAGTGAGTGACTCAGAGGCTGACAGGCGTGGCATAGAACAGTGGCGGAAAGTGGTAGCTGCTGTGCCACGTGAACATCGCTCGATGCTCGCCCAGCTGACCATCCCACCAGCACACAATATTAACACAAAATGTTAGTTCCCCTGCACGCAGAGAGCCTTCTATCAGCACAGCAACAATTGGGTAGTAAGTAATATGCTGGCTATGCAAGATAGCAGGCTGTTCATATTCGCAGCAATTTTACTTCGAATCAAACAAAATAATTTCAAATAACATGTGATTTTTTTTACATTGATATAATTAAAAGCTAAAGTGACCAAGAGAAAAGTTCAAATTAAACACGAATTCAAATTATGTACCCATGTTTGAATTAGCCAGGTTCGAGTGTAGGTTTTTTTCTTTATTCAAATAACACTACTCTTAGTTTTCAAACTATCCACTAATGTATGTATATAAACCGAAAGTTTTGGAGAAAAAAAACACTATATTCTTTGATGGTGAGGTATCTAAATTTATTCCTGCTTAAGTTATAGATGTTATTTAAGGTGCGAATGTAGGAGACACGAGAAAGACGCTATTTTTTGCAGTTTTGATATAAAAACTTTTTGGCCAAAATAAAAAGAATATTGTTTAATTTTCTTCACACGGAGATATCAACAGTTGTTGAATATCTGTCATGAGCATAACGACATTAAAAGAGAAACTTTTTAAATGAAGAGAAAAAGTTGTCATTAAATTCCAGGACACCCTTGACAGGTATTCGAGAAATATTGAAGTCATCGTGTGAAGAAAATCATACTCTATTTCTACTGGAGCAATATTTTATTTCTTTTGACCAAAAAAAATTATGGTACAAAAATTGCAAAAATAATGCCCTTAATTTGTGTTTCATATACTCCTAGTTTATAAGTAGTCTGTTAAAATAATATTTAGTAGATGTTCTAAAATGATTATATGTTGAAATAACTCAAATTTAGTAGGATGTTTATAATATGTTTGTTATATATTAAAGTTTTATTATTCCTTCAATATGTTTCGAAAATGAGAAGGTTATTGTGTGTGTTAAAGTCAAAGTGAAGAAGATTTGGGATTCGACTTTGACCTTTCGCACACCCCTTTAAAAGTTATTATTGGTATGTGACTAGCACAAAGTAGAGTTTATATAAAGAGTAATGTTTCAAAATATTGATGGGTTATTTAAAGAAAACCAGTAAAATGTAAATTTTATTAAATAATAAGTATTTTTGAAATTAAAATACTAACATGGTTATATATTATAATAACATAGTATGTTTTGTTATATATAACAAAACATACTCCAAAAAGTGAAAAGAGGCTTTCCTTAAAGAAAAATATAATGTAGGGATCTATATTACCGGTGAGGCTATGAAAAGTGTAATAGGACTCTCAAGGGTTTGGGAGTCATATTAATGAAGAAGACACAAACATAATATATGACTTTAGCAATGAAAAGACGAATAACTTTACACTGCTGCCACTGGTTTGTGTTCTCAGTGTAAAAGCCATGTTCCGTTTGTTCCTCTTTCTGGTTCCTATTCCTTCTTTCCTGTACTTTGTTTCCAAAATACAATTTACATCAAAGACATAAATACTACAATAAAACTTCAAATACTTTCTCAAATATTCTTATTATAATTTGTGACAAAATCAAAAGAAATTAAGTTATAAATAAACTACTCCTTAAGCTGGGGATGTAGGAAACACCAGTTAAGGTCGGTGTTTTTCCAGTTTTTATAGCATGACACTTTTTTTGGTCAAAATAAGTCCCCAATAGAAACTTAGATTTTAACTTTCTTCACATGGTGATATCAACAATTGTTGAATATCTGTCAAGGGTGTTCTGGAATGAAAATAGCACTTTTTCTCTTTGTTTAAAAAGTTTCTCATATAATGCCGCTATGCTAATGAGAGATATTCAACAACTGTTGATATCATCGTGTGAAGAAAATTAAAATAAACGTTGCTACTGGAGTAGTGTTTTATTTATTTTGGCAAAAAAAAAGTTTTGCTATAAAAACTGCTCAAACACTTGCCATTTCTCGCGTTCCCTGGATCACCACCTTAAAAAGTTTTCCTGGTAAAAAAAATCAGAAATATATGAACTACTCTTTAAATATAAACTTCGAGCAAAATTTATAAGGTCATTTAAAAAAAATTCAAACTCCCAAAAATATGTTATTAGTAAATAACTTTTTTTTAACATGCAAGAATTCTTGAAGCCATAAAGCTGGATAATACCGCTTTGCTACATCTATGTCAAAGCCATAGTCGTTGGTGCGTTAGGTATGGCAACGAGATAGTATGGTTTATCATTATTTTTCATATAAAACACTCCCTAGACAAATTTTTTAGAGCATTGAAGTATGTATAACGAATATAAATATCAAACAAAATCCATCAAATGGTTTTGGCTGTAGCCCCAAGAACCAACAGACAGACAGAGAGACAAGACATAATTGTACATCAACAGTTTTGGCCTTGGATGCACATAAAATGTCAAAATTAATCATAATCTCGAGGTTGAACATTTTCATGATACAGTACTTTCTTAAAATTAGAAAGTAATCAGGAGCACATAATTTAATTAAAATATATTTTAAAACAAACAAACAATAAATAAAATACCTTAGTAGTATGTTGTTTTCCAGCAAGTAGAGAGTCAACAGGAAAATACAACTCTTTCTTAAGTTACAACTCTCTTTAAGGAAAACTTGTTTTTGCATTTTGAGATATGTTTTGTTAATTACGGAAGAAGGGTTCGGGAAAGAAAAATAGAAAAATACATACAGCTGTACTTGTTCTAGTAATACTATATCAATGGCCTATTTTTCAAGCATTTAAAACAAAATTATAGCTTTAATTAATACAGTACTCACAATTCTGTCCTATGAAGCCGTAAAATAAAATAGAGAATCAGTTAAAATTGACACAAATAAGATAAAGCAATGGTTTCAAGTTTACAAAACATAAATTAAATCATCCCTTCCTAAATTTATATTTATATCTTAAACACTGTAAATATAAATTTAACTTTTAAACTTCCTTCATCCCAGAGTAGATTATCATTTGCTCAACATTGTTTTCAGAGGTATTCAAAAGAGAACATGGTGGGATCAATACGACATTGGTAATTAGTTACTGCCTTGATACCAATAGATAAATTACATTTAACATTTGCATTGGTAGCGCATTGAGCACCTTGAAGCTAAAGGTACTGAGTTCAATGTTAACATAGATGACATTTTTCTTGAGATATACAAATGTGCATGAATGATTTTGATAGTTTCTTCAAATGACTTTAAATCAAAACTTTATCTATCGCAAACAAACTTGTTTGCTTTAGTAGATTATTTCATGTGTAAGCTAGTTCAACTAATATTTGCTATCCACACAGTACGGGCCTTATACCATTAAAAACCACTATAGTCAAAACTTTGATCAATAACAAAATACTAAAAGGATTTTTTCAAAATCTAGAAAAAGTAATTTTTTTAATGAGATGTATAATGGGTAATTTAAACAAATATGATAAAATTGTATAAAAATGATGTACAAATAAAAGTAAAAACACTAACACATACTTACTACTAATTTCTGAAGAATATGCCATGAAAGCATAAAGATAATTAAGTGATTATTTTTTTAGTTTTTTTTAGCACCATGTTTTACTACCCATTTGGGTTAAATGCTTGTATTTGTTAGTGTTTATATCTTAATTTACACCACATTTTTTAACAATCCTATCATATTTATTTAATTACATATTATATTATGCTTATTGCTCTTTATTTTACACATATTATTTTAATAAGAAATAGAAATACTATAGGTTCGTGAATATAGTTTGCCTCCTTTTTTAAATATCTTTGATATCTAATGTTCATTATGTTACACATTATTGGTATTATTATTTAATTTGTTAATTTTTTCTGAACATTTTATCAAGATGAATAGTTTACTCCCAAACTTAATCTGAAGGACACTTTCGAAAAGACAAAAGTAACATAACCGCTATTTTATTGTTGTCTTTAAGAAGGAGGTAGAAAATGAACATCACTGAACTACTAAATCAAGCCCTTTGTATATATTTGAGCCAACAGACAATTAGCTAGATTCATGTGTTTAGTATGGTTATGAATTGTCCTTGTTTCTTATTTGAATAATTGGTTTTGTTATTAATTTCATTCCACTTAAAGCAACTTTTATGAGAAGGAATTATTGGAAGGAATTGTTGTATTTGTATTTGTATTAAATCAACAAGTTTAAAAGGTGACCCTTGGTTTATTAAATCTTAATGTGATATAATAACCAATTAAGTTTGGTGTGCAAAGTCCACTTAGCTTTAAGTTAGCCCTTAAGTTATTTATACCTGGTAAGGGGGGCTATATATACATACTAGATTTTAAGGGCGCTCCCCTCCCGGAAAGGGAAGACAAAATTGTATCCTGCTGGCCCGGCGCTGCACTACCATAGGGGCCCTAGTAAACCTTTTTGTAAGGATTTACTTAATAAAAGTTAATATGTTGTAAGCTTTATTAGTAAAGTGAAATAAAATCAAAGATAAATGTGACCAAATATATCTACAAGTTTATTAACTATTCAAGAATCTTCTTCAAAATGGAATCTGTACATCATGGAATCTAAGTTGTACATCACGTCGTGTAAAGTTGGATTTGGATAAGAAAAAGCTCTTTTTGAAAGTTATAAAATTTACTAAACCAATTTTTATAAATGCATGTGTCAAACTAGATAATACCAAGACCTATAAGTTAGTAGCAATAACATAGTAAAATAATATGAATGTTTGTGTCGGTGGCAAGTTACCTGTGTAAGCAGAATACTAGTGAAGAGAAGATCTGTCTCCGTCTGATCCTTCATAATATCAGCATTCTCATGCATTCCAAACACCTCAGGGTGGGTGATTAGAGGGAGGTTGCGAGTGTACTTGAGGAACGCATCATGTTCCTTCTCCGTGGGCGCATAATATACACCTGATAAACAACAAATAGGTTACACAGACCCGAGTGGACAAGGTTCAGACTTCATTCTCTTGTGTAAAACATAGGACACTTTTAATGAAACAATCATTTTAGAAAAATTAAACATGTTATATAAGTTCATATAAATCTATAATGATTGTAAATGTACAATAATAATTTGTATATGTAGGGAGTGTAAGAAAGTGTACACATAATTGCATGTGCAAAAGAAACACGGTCAAAGGATATAAGAGAGACTAGGATGAGAATGATGTTTGTGAGAAGCATGTTAGCTGTCACGAGGAGAAACAACATTAGGAATAAAGTTATCTGGGAAAGAGTAGGAGCACAGGAAGTACATGAGATAGTAGAGGAAGCAAGACTGAGATAGTAGGAGCATGTAATGAAGATGGAAAAGAAAATAATACGAAGGAGAATGATGGAGATGAAGTATGTAGGAACAAGACTGCAAGGGAGACCAAAAATAAATGGGAGAAGCAAATAACAGAAAGTTTGCAAGTTAGATAATAAGAATGGAAGCGATTAAAGGAGGAAGAATGGTGGAAGAACAGAGGAAGATGACATTTTACTAAACTGGCCAGGACACAGGTTGGAAACAGTTGATGATGATTTGTTTAGAAAACCCCACCAGCGTCTGAGGTTTACATTCCTAATTAGGAAAACATATGTTTTAAAAATATGACAGTAAAAGGATATTGCATATATTTATATTTAGCAAACAAAAGTTATTTTTGATTAAAAGTTTTAATGTCCTGGAATTTTGTCAAAACTTTTTAAATAAAGAGAAAAAGTTTGACAAAATTCCAAGACACCCTTGATAGATATTCAAAATCAGTTGATATTAGCATGAGCAGAAAAATAAACTCTATGTTGCTACTGGAGAAATATTTTATATGCTATAAAAACTATAAAAATACTTTCGCTCCCTTCGGCCACATCTTAAGACAAAACTGTTTGCAAACATAAAGTTTCTTTAAAAATAATGAAAAACATAAGTGGTTAAATTTCTCACATTGATGTGAGCAGTGTTTCCTCAATTCTGATTTTGTTTAGATTCATGCTTTAGTTGCTATAAAACAATGAAAATTATGTATAAATGTTGATATATTTTACTATGCCTAATATTAAACTACATTTAGTTAGGTGGTAAAATAATGATTATAAATTGTGTCCTATGATTATGATGTACTAAACTAATAGTGAAAAAAAAATTCAAATCTTGAATATGAAGTTTTTTCAAATTCTTAAATCTCAAATATCCTTTAAGATTTTAGGATTCTAAGAACCCATCCTTACTCCTTTACTATAATTATGTTGGGTTAAGCCACCCCCAAACAAATTGTAATTTATTATTTTTAAGTTTATGAAACCCTTGTGGGAGAGTCGTGACTCCTCTGTTTAATCAAATATACAAACCAGAGATGTGTGTACCAGTTTACAAGACTGTACTCACCTGATGGGTCGAAGGGGTACACCTCCTTCTCGACTATATCTGGACAGTAGAACTTAGCTAACAGTGTGTTAAGAGTGCGACGATCCCAGTCGTCAGTGACTCGGCCGCCATAGTTACACTCGCCAGTCAAGTAGCGCAAAGCAGCATATTGTACATCCTAGTACAAACACCAACAGTTTGGAAACATTCATTTGTTTAATTCACTATCATTAGCAATGTTATATTGATTACTATCATTTACACTTCTGTGGTTATTTTTATAATTATTAGATCATATGACAAATATTTACTATGTACCATAAATTAAAATAAGCGAATACAAATTATTTTAAATAATTGTATAGCTTTAATATTTTGTTAGTATATTAGTCTTATTCAATACTATCAACTATTTACATATTTTGGCCCAAACATAAAACATTTTCCAATATATAGGTTTACTTTGGACATGTTTTCCCAATTCTTCCTACTTGTAACACAAATTTATCCCTCCACTTTATAATATGGCCTTGTATATCATCGTATAAAAACAGGTACCGCTTGATGAGTTAGAACTCATATAGATTTATTTTAATGACTTCTTACATTCCACTGTATTAGAATGTCATATGTATTTAAAAAAATAATACATTCTATAAATCTGTTATAAAACATTAACATTATAAAACATGTGCTAGTGATTTATCAAAGAATATAAAATAGGAAGCTGTTAAAGATTTAATTATAGGGCTGGACCGATTAGCCCTTTTACTGATCAGGTAGCTGATTTTACCGATTACCATTGTCAACCATTTGATTTGTTCATTAAATTCCTAGTAAAAATAAAAATAAAAATAATCGTAGCAAAAAACTTTAATATACTGTGGCAACAATTTGAAAAATCAAAAGTACAAGGTAGATAAGTGTTTTAGACCCCTTGATATAAATCCAAAATGATCAACTGTGGGCATAAGTAACTAATAATTTATAATAATTATTTCTAAGCTAGCACAAAGATATTTAAAGGCTAAGATCTTGTTTGTTGTTGTTGTTTTTTTTGTTTGTTTTTCGTGAAGAGTAACAAATAATTATTATTTAAATTTGAAATAATTTACCTCAACAAAACAATAGTGAAAAAATGTTTTAGCGGTCCAGTATACATGAACTAGTGTTGAATTTTTTTTTTTAAATACTCTCACTCCTTAAATCTATACTCTTATTTTTTCACACTTTTTCGAGTTTGTTGCACAAAAAATGTTGACTTTGATATCTACCCTCTAGCAATATCTCACTCACTTGCAAGCCACCACAGACTGTCCTTTCAAACTTAGCATGACAAAGTGTGAAGTGATGGTAATGACAAGGAAGAGGGTAAGGCCTAATAAAGTTATAGCTGGATGGAGTGGAGCTGAGAAAAGTACAGAACGTAGAATATGTTGGAAGCGTGAGTGAGAAGAAAGGTGGAAGTAGAGAGAGGACAGCAGGGAAAGTTGTTCTATAGGTGAGTAAGAGAACTACCATGGAGAAGATAAGTCCCCTTGAAGTGTAAGGAAGTGTTGTACAGGGCATACTTTGTACCCATTGTCCCATTTGCAGCAGAAACATGGACATTGAATGTAAGAGAAACAAGGAAAATGGAGGCCATAGGAATGAAGTTTGTGAGGATCATGTTAGTTGTCATAAGGAGAAACAAGATTAGGAATGAAGTTATCCGGGAAATAGTAGGATACAGAGAGTACATGAGATAGTAGAGGAAGCAAGACTGAGATAGCATGGGCATGTAATGTGAATAGATAAAGAGAGGATGCTGAAGAAAATGTTGGAAATGAAGTGTGTAAGAAAAAGACCCATAGGTAGGCCAAGAAAGAGACGGGAGGAGCAGATAACAAAACGTGTTCAAGTGAGAGGAGAAGAATTGAAGAAGTTAACGAAGGAAGAGTCGTAGAAGGATCGAGGAAGATAGAGGCCTTTTACTAAATTGACCCGGCCACAGGTTGGAAACAGTTGATAATGATGATGATGATAGTATTTGAGTCTCGAATCTGATAGTTTCACTAAGCCTTGAATCTTGAATATCCTTAGGGATTTGATGTAGTTTAGGATTCGAGGGGCCAGTTTCTATTAAAAGGTTATTATAATAATTGAATATCCTGATCATCAATACATGAAGTTTGATTATTTAAAGGAAGAACACAAAGTCTTAGAAAGAAAATTCCCTGAACTTTCCCCGATATGAAAATCCATAATATCCTGACCCATACCAAGATTTAAAAATATATTTTAAAAATATTAAAAAAGCTTTATGTGTTGCGAATAACTATTTTTTAGATAGACTCAAAAATAAATATTCATCAACTTTGATAAAAGCGTTGTTTGAATAGGATGCATTCAAAACATTTCTTTTCCTTTGATAGCCAAATTTACTGTTCTTCCTGATCGTCTACCAGATTCGCTGATATTTTCCTAATTTTCCTGGTAGTTTTAAATTTCCTAACTTTTCCATAAATATGGCCGCCCTAACTTAACAATATACTAACAAAGAGAGGAAAAAATTACTAAGCCTCAACGTTAATACTAAGAAAAGAATGATTTCTTTGAGGTTCAAAGGTTGTTCTCTTTTGCGACATTCTGAAATTCCACAACATAATGTTAAAACTGTGAGAGAACAAAGTTTAGATGGTGGTTAAAACGATGGTCAAAGTTCAGTGATTGGATTAAATATTAAATGCATGTGAAACAATAGAGAGAAACCCACTATGATCGCCGCATGGTCTAATACTTCGCTCTCGCAATAAACTAGACTGCCGACGACAGGAAAATCGAGGTTTGAATCCTGGTCGGATCGGGTGTATTGAGGTAGTTTTTCCTAAATGGTTTTCTGCTCTTCCACCACGCAAATAAGGGTACATTTCCTCAATAAATTCAACCTTCCTCATCCCTAACACAGCGTAATTAACAAAAGCATAGTATGACTTTTGCATTGAAAGGAGTAACCGAGTTCCCACTTTAGACTGCAACCATTGTACAGTCACAAACCAATCTCCTGTTATAGGATTTATTTTATCATTAGTATAATAGGAGCAAAGAATTTGCCTCAAGTGACTATGCGGGATGACAACACTTAGTGTGAACTTTGCCATATAGTCGTTAGAATCATTTCTTACATCAGTTCTAGAGAGATTTGTGATTATAGTATTTCTTACATCATTTATGTTCATGGGCCAGTCAAATTTTTGCATGCCCCAAAACACACACTTTAGGTCTTTAAATGCACCACACCCAATTCAAAACCTAGCAATAATTTAAATAACTTACTATTAGAGCTTTTATGTGTGTAAAATATATGACTACATTATAACAGTTTAAAATAAATAAATCAAAACTTTTTAAAAGGTTTTTTAATACAATTCAATACAATTACCCTATAAAGCAAAAAGAGGTTTTTCTTATAGAAATATTTTAAACTGTGATATAGTTAATCATCATCTTAGACACACTCATTGTTACCAAACACCACAATTCTCTATGTATAGGTATTGGAAACATTTCTGTATTTGATGTGTACAACATGATCTTAGTCAACTGACACAATCAATTAAGCTTAGGCTCAAGATTTTAACCTAATTACAAGCTTACAGTTGCAGTGATAGCTAAATTAGTGATAAATCCAACCTGGTATTGATTAAGAAACATGTGCAGCTGCTGGACACTGATGCGTAAATCAGTCTCATTGAATTCATATGGAATGTTCCAGCCGAGAGGGCCGAACATTCGTCGTTCCTGAGTCAGTGCATGGAAGAAGCACAACCCATACAGTAGCTTCTTAAAGTTTTCACTTTGCTTGCAGCTTTCAAAAAACTCCGGGTCAATAATAGGGTCACTTAAATATGATCTGTATTAACAAAAGATTAAAAAAAACCATAAATATTATGTCCCATATGATTTGGTAAAATATAAAAGTTTGAAATAAAATAAGTAAAACATTGCACTAACTTAGAATGTTGTTATTAGATGATTTTATTTTTCATCAAATCTTACCACCTGTTGTACGCCTATGAACCAATTACGCTCATGTGTTAGGCATGATGGAGATTGAAATTAGAAGAAGTGTACCTGTATTTGTATGGAGGGAGTGTGGAAAATAATTTAGGAAAATACCTCCGTACACCTGACCAGAATTCAAACCCGAAGGCAAAGTCTGTGACGCACGTACAGAAATTGTCAGATACATATGGGCAATAAATTAATATTACGAGCTATCAGATAACAAATGCAGCCACCTTCGACTCAGGAGGACTTTATGTTGCCAAAATTACAATGAAAATAACTGTACAAATGTGAGGATCATGATGGATTAAATAGACAAGCTATTATAGTTTTTAAGTATGGCTACAGCCGCAACATAAGAAGCAGACGATTTCTGCACGTCCATTACAGACTTTACCTTAAAATATGAGTGAGTAATGACCGTGAGCACGAGACGACTCCTGGATAGTTCAGTGATAGAGCATTGATGTACTAAGCCAAAGGTCTTGGGCTTGATTCCCATGTCCATGTGTCATTTTTCAATTCAAAGAATAGACTATATTAACCTGACATAATGCTGGTACATAATCACATGTTTAATCTACCAATGAGCTTCAATACTTTTGTTTACCTTAATTAATTGTCTATTTAATTCAACTTCTAACAATATTTGTTTTATTTGTAACTGTAGTATACATATTTCTCCGTTTATATGCCACTTAAGCTACAGTAAATTGTTATTTCTTGAACAAATCGACTAGGGATGGGCAGGAAAAACTGAATTGCATCTGTAAACAAAGGTTGGTTTTGATTTTGTGTGTGAGGGTCCATCAGAATATCATAGTACTGTTGCACATTTGATAACTATGGTATTATTTTAATAAATATGTGTGTGTGTGTGTATTTATTTATATATATATAAAGAGTCTAACCCCTTAGCTCAGTCGGTAGCGTGTCTGCCTACTGAGCCAGGTGAGGTACTGGGTTTGATTCCTGGCATGTCCAAAAGTTTAGCCATTGAAGAAAATATGAGTTTACCCTTTAACAGTGATAAATTAAAAGTCAGGTACTGGATGTTGTGCCTGTCCTAGTACTAAGTAATATTATAAAGAATATGATGCTACGAAAGGCCAAGCCAGCTGGTAGTGAAAAATATATGACTTGAATAAAAACTGACAACAGGCTGGAAATAGTAATGGATGGATGGATGGATGGATGGATGGATGGATGGATGGATGGATGGATGGATGGATGGATGGATGGATGGATGGAT
>CABFWB010008584.1:0-10467 GCA_902151455.1 Timema bartmani
ATCAAAATCTCGAGTTCGATTTTTTTGACGATCACCATACTTTCTCTACCTGTAAGATAGAGAGAAAGTAAAAACTAGGTTGGACAACTTTTGTGTTGCATGTGCGCGGGACATCTCAGTCTTCGAACTGTTTAGTTGGTCGATTGGTGCGTGCGGAGATTTGGCCGATCAAATAGTTGGCCAACTCAAAGTTTCATGTGCGCGAGGGACTTATCGATGGGTGGAGTGAAAACACTTTCCAAAACACCCTATGGAACAGAAACCAACTAGTTAGTTAACTTCATCGAGTATGATGGCGATAAAGCTGTGACTACCTAAACACTATTAAACTCAACATTTTATTACCCACTTCATTGGTCGAATGGTCAAAGGCATCGTTCTTGCAAATTACTGGATTGCTGGTGAAGGTCAAACGTGTACCTACCTTTCTCATTCTTAATTCATTGGCATGATTAGTACATTACAAATGCGTACAACCCGAAAGGGTATTGAGATGTGGTGTCATTATATATATAATATATATTTTATATATATAATGAACACAGCCCTATTTACAAAATTACTATAATGATCCGTTAGGCTAAACATAACAATGAGAGTAATAGATATTTCTAAGTATCGCAAATAGATACAGATAGAAAATGAATCTTAACGGATTCTTAACAAAAGCAAGCGATATGGAGGCATTTATCTTGTCATTACCAAACCAGACTTAATTCTTTACTCTTTCAAAAAGACTAAACATCCTCCACAAATAAATAATAAAGAAAAATCAAGATTACTCTCAATACTATTTTCTAATATTTCAATACTAAGTTAATATTTGCCATAATAGATAAATATTGGTAGAAATCTACAAAAAATAGTATTATTAAACACAATGAATTAAATATCCGATCTTACTACAGAATTATTTTTCTATCTATCCCCACGATCAAAGATAATTCGTACAGAAATATCTAACCATCGATATATATCTGTCATGATTTTAATGTTCATATAGTCTTTGTAAAACCTTATCATAATCAAATTTAAATCAAATCCCCACTACCAGAGTATTTTAAATTACAAACAAAGAAAACTAATAAGCCGAAATAATTTTGAAAAGTTACATATTTAAAATTAATAAGCCGAAACATTAAATTCCCCTTAGATATTTAATACGCGCAGCCAAGGCTACGTTCTCCTCTACCAAGAGTCAAATCCAAGAGTGCCGGTAATGGCAACATACAGTCATTATATACGCTTAGACCCAGAGAAAGGGCAAGGCGAGGAACAAGGTGGGAGGAACATAATTGGGTCACGAGGTCGGGGATACGCATGACAAAACACATTATTATGAAGCTCTGAGAACGAGCTCAATTGATCGAGAGCATTCTAGAACTGGAATCACTTCCCTTCTCAAACACTTTGGAATGATCTATAACTCCGTGACCTCTAGCGGCCACCGCTCGAACTTGGGTTGGCGCAGTCAGCTCTTTGCGCGTCGTGGCCTTGATCGGATATGTTGTTGTTAAATTGCGGAAACGTCGTGCGACGCTTTGGACGGTACAATGGGCTAAGTAGGTCATACTACATCGTCTTCATTCTCCTTGTTTTGTAGCTAATGCTACAAGCGTAATTAGTTCATGTGCGTTTAACGCGAATAGGTAGTAAGACGTGGTGCTTAAAAAAAAAAGATACAACACAATTACACAAACCTTCTCACCTTAATTAAGTTTTACTCAGATAAAAACACACATCGTCTTGTTTTTTTTGTGTGTGTGTTTGATTACTTTGTTTAGCACCACGTCTTAGTTCCTGTTCGGGATGGATTAAATAACCAAGCTATTAAATTTGTTATCTATGGTTATAGCCGCATCTAAATATTATATTATTCAAATTGAAAAATCACACCTGGACACGGAAGTCGAAACCGGGACCTTTAGCTTAGTACACCAATGCTCTAACTACTGAGCTATTCAGGAATCTTACCGTGCCCAGGGTCATTCTTCACTCATATTTTAAGGCAGTCTGGGATGCACGTGCGGAAATAGTCAGCTGCCGTGCAAATGTGTGATCAATTAAGATGATGAGCTTTCAGTTGACGCAGCCACCTTCGACTCGGGAGGGTTTTATGCTGCCAGTAATACAATTACAATTGTACGAATGTAGTTATTTCAGTTTAATGAATATGATGTGTATATTCGGCTATAACCGTAATTAACAAATATAATAAATAGCTTGGTTATTTAATCCATCATGATATGCTCATTCGTACAGTTGTAATTGTACTATTGTCAGCATAAAGCCAACTACCAAGTCGAAGGTGGCTGCGTTATCTGATAGCTCGTGATCTTAATTGATATTTAGCTGATGATTTCCACACGTCCATCACAGACTATGCCTTAAAATAGGAGTGAAGTACGACCCGGGACGTGGACCCACACCTGTATAGCTTAGTGGTTAGAGCATTGGTGTACTAAGCTAAAGGTCCCGGATTATATTCCCGTAACCAGGTGAAATTTTTCAATTTAAAGAATACCTATTCAGGCTATACGCATATGTACTAATTACGCTAATGAGTTAGAGATAAAGAAGGTTGAATTTAGAGGAGATGTTACCTGCCTTTTTTGAAGCGGCAGAGTGGAAAACTATTTAGGAAAAACCATCCTCAGTACACCTGACTGGGATTTGAGCCCCGATCTCCCCATCATCAGCAGTCTAATATATTGCGGGAGAGACGCCTTAGACTATGCGGACACTGAAGTAGGTATCCTCTTGTCAATCACAATATACACAATCAAGTTGCACCAAGTTTGTAGTGAAACAATATCCATGATCCATCAACTTAATAGTTGCATGTGCGCTTGCTTACATATGGGTTCTCAATGTGTCAACTAAATAGTCGGCCATATCAAAGTTGCATGTGTACGTGGGGCCTTAAACAAGTACTTACAGCACTCCGGAGTTGGGTGGTCCAGATTATTTCTCAAGTAGCGGCTGTCCCAGAATCACAGTCATACTGGGGGCACGCAAATTAACTTGCATTCTTGTTGTTTCAAACAAGCTGTAGAAAGAAGAGTCACTTAATGATGAACTTCATGGTTTGTATGAGTCTGCAAACATATTAAGAATAATTAAGGCACTTAGGTTGACGTGATGGAGAGGGCGGGGGGATCATGTGGTGCATATGGTGTGTATGGGCGATGACAGGCGTGTACACAATAGTCTAGTTAGGAAACATGAAGATACAAACTCCCTTAGTAAGTCAAAACATCGATGGGAGTTTCATGTGAAAATAGATTTGAAAGAGTTTGGGTGTTAGGAGAGGAAAAGAATGGAAGTGTCCCAGAATAGGGTTGAATGTTGAAACTTACGTTCCTATGGCCATTCTTTCCAGTTCCTTAAGACCAGGGAGTGTGTTAGTTGTTTCGTAACATATACAAACAATACATGTAGCTTATAGCTTTATTTGCAATGATGCTTATAATATACCAAAGCACTTTATTGTTTTAGCATTTTAAAACTCATTATGGTTAAATATCTTGAAAATCTCGGTTTAGTTAGCAGTAGCAGTAGTATTTTATAAAAAGTTTGAGAAAGTCCATCCCACCAGATTTGCGTTCAAACAAGTCTTTGATACTTTGGGCAGTATGCTAAATGAGTATTGTTTTAGTGCTAGTGCAGCCTTAATGTTTAGCCTTGATATTTTGTCATTTCTTGGGCCACCACTCACTTATCACTAACTACAGTTCATAACTAAAACTACACTGACACTTCATTGTCATTCTAATGACACTCAACCTCGTTATTGCTTAACATCCTTGAAATTGATTCACAAGTCCACTAAATTAGAGAGCAGAGCGGAAATTACATCTAAACCAATCACAACATTTCAGTTAGGGGTGTATGGTCCACTCTGTGCAAGTTGAAATTATTTCATTTTTATCTTCTCTGCTTGTCAATATCTGCTTGTAATACCTAATCAAAATTCAAAATCAATTCAATAGGCTATATCAGTGCGAATATTCTATGTAGGTTCATGTACTGTGAAACTACACACAGGCAGACAGCTGCGTAGACTGTTTTGAGGTGATATGAAATAACTCGCTAAATGGAAAGTGTTGTGTCTTCCTGTTTTTTTATTTTTTATTTTCATTTATTTGAATTATTTAACGTCAACTTGCTGAACCAAATGGTATATCACGAGAATTTCTATGAGCGAGTGCGAAAGGGCCTACGAATTTTGCAGGGAAAGGTATTTTCACATACCTTCCAGGATTCTGTTATTTTACAATCGATGGATTTATTTCTCCTCCGAGGTTGTGCTACAGATTTTTATCGCTCAAGGAAAATCCGTCGGCCCCAGCTGGGTTTGAACCCATGAACTTCGGGTCCTGAGGTAAGCACTTTACCCCAAGACCGAGGTCAACTCTCCCTGTGTTGACCTGTATCATCCCTGTGTTGACTTGTATCACGGCACAGCACAAATTAGAAAACACTCATCTTGACAGTAATCTAAATGATATTTTATCTACTATATAGTAAAGCATGTTGATATTCTCGTTATTTCTTGTCTGCATAGCTAGTGATTTGCTACGCCATTCTAGCACTTTCTGCTCTCAATTTTCATCGAAATTGTGAACCAAGCTTTGGTACACCATCAAGTTGGAGCACCATGATAGGATTAACCTATTACCCTGGCATTAAGCAAGCATACAGTGTTATTTAAAATAACTCTCATAGCTTTCAATTCCTTACCATCTTTGATCTGTTTTCTCCTTTGCCCGTCTATCCTATGTGCACTCCTCTCCTACTAATCTACACCCTAAGCTGAGGATTATAGTAGGCAAGCGATGACCACTCATCACTTACTATCTGACCACTAACCTCTCCCGCAGCTTTATCTTTTATCCTATATTTTATCAACACTTTTTGGTGTGTAAAAATACTATTAGGATTAGTGTAAAAGTATCTCAGGTACAACTATTAATTTTAATTGTATAGTGCTATATTTAGTTTGCTGGTTTTGTATAAAATCATTTTACCGAGCGAATGAAAGGTTAATGATTAATAAAACTCTTTCTCAAAATGCAGAAACTTTAATAAGTGTTTATAATTTTGAGTGTGTTATGAAGAAATATTTATTTTAGTACTCAGATATTTTTAATTTGCCTAACATCTATTAGCAGGTGAATTGGGATATTAATACAGGATGGAGTGAGGGAGGTTACCTATCTTAAATATTAAATCGCTCACTCATATATGCTTAATATATTTATTTAGCTGAATCTAATAAAATCTTCTAGGGGCCTCCATTCTTTGCACTGCACTGTTCAAGTCGGAGAGAAACACTCTTTCTTATCATCTGCAACATTTCTTGTAGGTTGGTTCTAACTATCTCTTGAATACAGACTTTCACTTCTTTGCTTCTGTTGAAACAATGAGTAAACATTCTCTCTTTGAGATATCCTCACAAGAAAAAAGTCTGCAACGGACAGATTAAGAGATCTTTCACTGGCCACAGCACACCACCATTTTGAGAGTTCAAGTAATAATAGTGGAAACACGTGTACAGCACTGCCATGCTGTGCCACCCCTTGTTGGAATCAAACAAAGTTGGCGCTGTTAAAGCTCAGTGACAACGAGTTTGTGATGTGTCGTTGCCAGTGAGATATAATCTGTCCTCTTTAAACTTTTTTTTTCTTGTGAGGGTAGCTTAAAGAGGATATTTGCTCATTGTTTGACAAAGGTGAAGAACTGAAGGCCTGTAATCAAGTATATATAGGAGTTATTACCCAAGAAATAGGCTAGTTTTCACGATTGATTTGGTTACGTCTTGGTATCGATTGTTTTCGACCAAGTGGTTCTGACCAAGGTGAAGCGCGAAAACGATTTTGAGATGTTTCCCTTAAACAAAAATGGCGGTTGGGGTAGAGAAGATCTAATGACTGGTAGGTGAATTTATATAATCATACTAAATGCCAGTGGTGGCTCGTCACTTTTTTTTTTCACGGGAGGGCACAAAATTGAAAATAAATAATAATTAATAAAAATATAAACTCACCTCTTATTTATTATATTTTATAATGGAAGTCCATCCTCCTTTCCTTGATATTTGAGGATAACTTTGTTGTCGAAATCAGAAATTGAATTAATAAATTTCTTTTCGACCGATAGAACTGCTAAAGCATTTAGTCTGTTTTCCGTAACCTGTTTTAAGATAGAAAAACACCTTTCACATTCACTTGTTGAAATTGGTGTAGTGCAAATAATATCCAATAGTTTGAAACGTTCAGATAAAACCTCACACAGGTTATTTTATGAAATAAACACTAATAAAGATAACACACCCTCAACTTCGCACATATCATCACGATTGTAAATAATATTCAATTCACTCTTTAATTTTATGGCGTTTAACATGGAATAGGATGCAATAGTTTCGTTAAACATATTTTGCGGAAAAGATTTTTGATAGTTTGAAAAAAAAAGAATTGAATAATTTTGCTGCACTCAGGTGAGTTTTAAAATTAAATCTATCCTTAATTTGGATTAGAATAGTGTCACAAAACTCTTTTGCGGCAGTATTTATACTATCTGCATTGGTGGATGAAATTTTCCTTCTTTTTTCCTCGGGTTCTTCAACGTCGTTGGTACCATTTCTAATTTTTTTAAATTTGTATCTCAAATTATTCTATAGCTTTCTCCAATAATAAGCTATCAATACCACGCACTTGAGTTTGATTAAAAAACGTCCACGTGTGGTATAATTAAATGAAATTGTTTCAGCCAATACATGAATTCTGAACTATTTAAGTGGTTCAGTAGGCCACTTGCTTCATTTAGTGTTTTCAAATCTACTTCATCAGTCGATGATTTTTTCCAAGCATTCCTTAAATGTGTCTTTGTAGTCAAATAAAGTATTGACTGTTCTGCTTTTAAAATTCCAGCTAGTTGGAACCGCTCGTGGTAACGTTTTCTTAAACATTTCGTTAAGGAACCCTGTTCTTTCTGTAGTCCACTGCTGCATTTAAATGATTTAATAATAGCTCATGCTTCTTAGCTTTTCCTGATAAATGTTTTAAATTAGAAAAAACACCTTTAATCCACGTAGAAGATTCTTCCTTAGAAAGCAAACAAAAGAAAAAAAAAATTGTTAGTAACTTCACACCCGCACATCGACTTGTATTTATCATAAATGTGTTTATTAAAATGTCTATGATAGGTACGAGTTTTATTCGAGGAAGAACAGTCTATATTTAAAATTGGCATTGGCCAGCCTTTATTCTTAATTAAAAGCTTTTCATCAAAACTAATGTTATTATGAGTAATGTACTGCACATAATTAATTTCGGAATTAATTTCTTAAACACTCGAACCGTTGAACGAAGAACGATAAGAAATTAGCCTACAGCTTTAAACATTCGCGTGCGATTGACTAGTGACAAAACACGCTGGTTAACTGTTCTTCAGGGATGGCCTGAAAATTTGAAGCTTGACCTTGAACGGACTGACAAGTATTCGGCTACTTTACAATGGATGGGGATGTGAGCAGCAAGGGGAAAAATATGTTCTTTCTACGGCCGGTATTACACTATCATATTTTTCTTCGATCAAAAAAATAACACACATTTCTTTGATCAAATGTAATTTATGATAAAATATTTGATGCCGTCTTTGATAAAAGATGTGTTATCACACAACATCGCATATCTTTCAAAGTTTCTACACTTACAGTATTATGTTATTTCTAAAATGAGCTCGAATGGTTTAATTTTATGTGCAGTGGTTGTGAGTGAGAATGTGATAATCTCGTTGCTATTAAAACAAAAATAAAACCTGTGAAACATAAAAAAGAAATAAAATAATACAAAATAACAATTACGTCCATCACCCCCACACCAGCTTAATCAATTTGTACAAAAATATTATCCAATCTTCCCTCTCTTTTCTCTTAATAATTTAAGCATTTAAACAAATTACAAAGCTATTCACTAACAAATCGACCTTAAATTTTTCTAAATAATTAAATTGATTATGTTGTTAGTCTACTTTTTTTTTAAAAGTCTTAGTATAGGATTTCATATTTAGGTGTTATTTCTTTATTTCTAAATAATTATTAAAATATTTCATTTACACTATTACATTTTTAAACACTAAAAATACATTTTGTTGAAAAGTGCCCCTAGGATATTTGCGCCCTAGATTCAATTCTATTATTAACTGTCTCTCGCGTCCAAGTTAATCTTTCAGTTGCCATTATCTTTGATAAAAGCCTAGAGCCTGTTCTATAGCGTACATATTTGAACAAATATTTCCTTTGATAAAATATATTTGACGATTCAACAAAGTTAGATCACATTTCTTTGTTAAAGAAATGTGACCATGTAATACCGCTCTCCCAGTGAGCCCTTCCCCTCCAGTGACGTGTATTCCCTACTCCAGACAAGACACCTCTATCTACAAGCTTCTACTCACAGGGGAACACTCAAATAGTGCCCCATTTAGAGTTGCGCAGAGCTGTTCTGAGCATCCTGCCCCTTCCCTCTCCTTCCTATTGTCCTCCGTGACTTGGGGAACATTCACTACTTTGCCCCGGTTGGGAAGATAGTTGATTCGTTTGGAGGTTTTCGCTCAGCAATTTTAAATGTCATTATTTTAAGAAAAACTAAAAACAGGGTTTATTTTAATTTTAATATTTCCCTTGTTTATATAGCTAAAATATTAATACTATGGCCTATAATTGTTTGTATGAATAACTTGGTCTTTAGGTGGGAGGGCACGTGCCCTTGTGCCCTTTAGGACGAGCCGCCACTGCTAAATGCACTGCAAATCGACGGAAAATAAGCAATTTACTTTTAATCTTAGTTAGATTGGTGCTTATTTAGACTAGTTATAATATTTACACAACATATCAAGCTAAACAAATCTACCCAAAAATAACCTTAAGAAAACATTAAGTACGTATGTAATATTAAATAAGCCTAGATTATATAGTACTCTTTCTTTTATCTATAACAAAACGGTTTTTAAGTACATATTTATTGTCATGTATTTCTACCTAATAATTGCTGTCCTCTTAAATTTATAAAATTTACATAAACTTAAAATCCATTGACTACAAAGTTATAATCGTTTAAATCTAACACAAGAAGTGATGCTGTTTTGAAATTGGTACACAAATTCTCAGCTCATTGGTCGTAACCATACTGTTTAGTCTAGGTCATAAACATTCGTAACCATCGATAAAAGGTCAATCGCGAAAACGCTGTGGTCGTAATAATCGATAACGGGTCAACCGCGAAAACACGCCTTATCTTACACAGGGTAAGAAACAGTTATTCTCTGAGTGTGAATTGCGAAATTTGGAGTACACATAAAATACATTATTTTCCAAACCATCTGAGTTCTTTATAAATCTAAATGTCAGTAGATTTAATTGAGTGGAGGAAATAAAAAATACTGAGCGTAAATGCGGAAATAAAAGGTGCACAATACATTAATATTTTAAGGTTGGTTGTTATTTATTATTGCCACTGGTTAATAGGCCAAGCTGCCAATTATTTTTTGTATGACTGGTAGTTATAAAAATGTTCATTACTTTAACAAATCCGCGAGTAATTTTACGACTTGCTGTGAAAATGTTATTTGTTAGCACTCGATGACTCAGCTTACGCGCGCACACACGTGCTTAGGCTGCTTGATGTTAACAATTTTTTTAAAAACATTCTTTTATTGGCATATTCTTAGTTTTTAGCACCACGTCTTACTACCCGTCAGGGATTAGTAGCGTTGAATTTAGAGGATGTGTATCCAGATTTGCGTAGAGGGAGAGTGGAAAACCATTTAGGAAAAAAAACACCCTCACTACACTCGACCGGAATCGGACCAAGATCTCCACGTCATAGGCAGTCTAGTCTATTGCGAAATTGATGCCTTAGACTATGCGGCCACCGAAGCGGTTCATGTTCTTATTATTTGATCGCATAAGGTGTTATCAACTTTATTATTAGTGTGCGAGATGGGAAAAGGTAATGGTTTGGTATCAGGGAGGGATTGAGTTTATTAAGATAATGTTTAAGTTTTCAAACCCAAAATCGCCTTCCATAGCTAAAAATTACCTATCAAAATGGATACATTTTATGTGTTACACATTTTACCTAAATTTTGTTGCCAGTTTTAATAACTGTAGTTTGTTTATGATTACATCTGAATATCAATGAGAAAATTAATTTGGAAAGTAGTTTAAGTAGGTGACCTGGCGGTCTAGGGGTAAGATGTTAGACTTCTGTGCTGGGGTCCGGGGTTCAATCCTCGGTCCCGGCACAGATTTTTATCTGATTACCAAACCCTTCCTTCACCTCTGACAAGACGTGTATTAATCACAACTTGTGAATGTGTGGAATGCCAGGCCTCCACCGTGGTTCGGATCCCACGTTAAACTGTAGGTCCTCCATTTCATCTCACAATCACCCTACCATT
>CABFWB010008585.1:5475-17146 GCA_902151455.1 Timema bartmani
AGAATCAGCGACGCCTCCTAAAAAGTGTGGGTCCGGGATTTTTGCCCCCGAGAATTTTTTTTATTTCAAAGGATGCAAATGGTAATATTTAAGGTAATTCGTACCAAAATCGGATCCTCGGCCTACCCCCTGTCACTGGTTAATAGGTCAGTGTCTACACATTCTTCTTCACACCCAGGATGTGTAGTTGTTGGAGGCGTACAATAATATCAACTGCCCCTTCCTCTCTTCCTGATACAATAATGTTTACATAATTGCTATAAAATAATAATTTCAATTATTTAACCCACTTCAACCTTATGTACAAAGAGTGAAGACTTGAGAATTAATTCCTAGAAAATATTACGGTATCACAGATCCAGTTTTCATTTAAGTGCAAATTTACAGTAAATTTAAAAATCCACAGAAAAAAGTATTCCTTTCAAAATCCCTAATTACTGCACAAAATTATTTGTTTTATATTAAAATAATTAAACGAAATTTAATTGATTAATTGACAGAACATAGTGCTAATCATATTTTTGTAATATTCTTAATTTTCTGGGGAAGGACCTTAGGGCTTCAGCCCCCAAAGCCCCCTACCCCCGTGGTACTACAGGTACCTAATCGATTGTCGGTGAGAAACAAACATTCACTTTAGATGAACCTGTTAAAATTGTTGCATGGATTAAATGGGTCCAATTTAGTCACTGTTTGGCAGGTTGCATTGTATAGGCTCTCTTTGGTATTTAACTACCTAAGACCATTATTATACGGCCTAAATTTAGCTTGGATGGTGGCAATTACGAGGGCATTAAACCTTATAAAAACTCAATGGACTAATTTCCTTTTGTCCCGCTCACCCCTGCAGTCGACTGAGTTCACACTAATGTAGCTATTGAACTCTACTTCAAACGTACTAAGTATTGCCTTATTTATTTGAAAAGTTTCGTCATTTCACGACACAGAATGGTCATTCGAAATATCAGTTGGGTCCCGGTCTATTTCCAAATGTTTTGATAACCACCGAGCCGCGTGTCAATATTTCCTCTGGATCTTCTATGATATTTTCTTTCAAGATGTGTTCTTTCAGTTTTCCATCACTCAATTGAATTAGTCAATAACGGAAGTTAATGTCAATTTTCCGTTCATGATTGTTTAACTTGATAATTTTGACTCCCTTCACAGTTGAGAGTATTAATACTTGTCTGAACGATTGCTGTCCTGTGAGCTTATACATAAATTGGTAAATATTACATGAAGTCATCCTACAATAATGAAACTTTTCTCCCAAACGGAAAATTATGATTATTTTATTATAGACTACTTTGCAACAATTGATTGACTGCATCTATTGCATGGATCGGAGCCATTGTTGATTCATCCCATATTAGCAGTTTGGCCACTGATGTTGGTTGCGTCATACAATATAATCCTCACGCAAGTCTTTATTCTGCGTTCAACGTCAAATACATGCTTCTGTGGACTTTTTCTTCCTGGTTCATGTCAGAAATATCGTGGATGGTTTCCGGAAGTTGTTGGGGATACTTTTTAAAGTTAAAGCCTTCCCACTCTCTCTCTTGTAGAATCAGTACGATCTTTACATCTCAGAGAACAAAATTTTCGCAATGAAAACATCAGAAAGTTTGATTATCGCGTTTTTTGGCAAAGTCCTCTGTGAAGATATCAAAGAAAGTTTCTCACAGCTTCTTAGGTTCGGGTAATGAATCAAATAAACAAATATCTGCCTTAAAGACTAAGGCATTTTCACTAAACCCGCTTCTTTTTCTCCCACACTCTTTCATTTTCAAAATGCCTTTCAACTAGAGTAGTAATTGATTTGTATGAATACAAATGTATGTAAGCTCAAATAAATGTTGATATTAAATCTTACCGTGCAATTATCTTGAACATTACCTGTGTGATTTTTATTTGTCAGAGAAACACTTTAGTTACTAATATAAATACGAAACGACCAAAAAAAACTATGAAAAAAAGTCACGGTATTATAATCTGCCATTTCAATTTGGATTTTACATTGGGATTTATATTCTAGTTTATCCTTGCTTTTGAAGGGCAAATAACATATAGACGAATTAAAATGATTAAAACATTTTTTAATTTTTATTTTCTATCATTTTTCAAGTTTGAAAGTTTGGCACACCTTGTTTAGTGGTTCCTCTACAATTTCATCCAGTTTCAGCTTTCTAGCTCATTGATAACTACCAAACATTATCTGGATATACAATATATACAGACACTATTATAATTTTATTAATACAGATGAAAACGGAAAAAAATGCTTTGAACACAGTAATTGTCAGAATAAGATGATGATGTAGGTCATGCACTTTTTATCCTCTTTGCTTGTTTGGTTGTAAAATATACATTCCTGGTGAGACTGCAACTAGGTGGGTAAGGGTTGCGCTAGGATGGGGGAGTTACTACTTTTGAAACAGGTATAATAGTATTCATATCATTTAAATCAATGCTATACATAGCAAAATGCAACAGTTCACTTGTTAAAGATATAATGATTTATTTATTTTTTCATTTGTAAAGTGTGTCTTTGATTTAGTCGTGTGCATTCACTACGAGTTTTTTGCAAAGGTTTTAGGTAACAATTTTTTTGTAAATTAAAAGTGATTTTTATAGAATATGTAGTTAATTTTTTAATAATTTCTATTTTATCAAAGTTTGAGACATAATAATAAATATTTCGATGGGAAAGGTTCGAAGTAGTCCTCTAAAAATACTCGTTTGATGCCATGATTCCGATTGGTATATAACATAGCTTCGATCATCCAATTATATTATATGATAAGTTTTATAAATATATATATAAAAGCTCATTTTAATCTGTAACTAATATTTAATGTAATAACTATACTACTATTACCACACTCCACGGAGAAATGTGACTGCCAATATCCTCGTCTAGTTTGTTCCGACGTTTTAGTGACGAGATTTTACTAGCACCGTCCTTTAGCTACGAACAGTGTTTTACCTTATTCATGTTCAATTATTTTGGAAACAGTTTGAGATTAGACTTATTCTTGATTAGTAGGTCCTATTTGTAAAATATACTAGGATCAGGTTTAACACTTTGGTGGATTTTATTAGAAGAATTATTATAACTTCCGACATAAACTGGTTAACACATTCCTAAATTACTTTAGGATTGAATTTAAACGGGAGAATATGGCAATTATTTATTTTACTGCGTTATTCCATTTAAAATATTTTATTTGAGGTATTTAAAATGAAACTCTTGGTTCTAACCTATAACGATTGTGTTTGTGTTTTTTTAAATTTTGTTTTTGTGTACTGGTTCAGAGATTTACTTTACACAACATACTGTAGCTACTATATATTTGCTTCAGAACTGTTTAAAATGTAAATATACTATCCGAACTTTACTATTCAAACAAAAGTAATTCTCATCCTCAGGAGCTCAGAAACCATTGAGGCTTTCGTTAATGAATTTGTGATCACAGCCCACGACGACCGTCAGTCGTACCAATTTAAGGGATTTGTTGTTTTATTTGCCGACCCACCGCTGGTTTTCAATTTCGGGCTCGTGGTAGCAAATTAGACTACCCTAGCTCAATCCTCATGTTAAATTAAACTTTGTAATGCACAGCTAAGCCTAAGTAAGCTCAACAATAAATGTATCTATACAATATTTCATAAAGTATTTACGTGTTTGAACATTTAACTAATGATGTACTTTATTTGTGAATGTTTCTGTTATAACAGAGACGAGAATTGAAATTATATTATCTCATCATGAAGAAATCCTTTACTAAAGTTTCATTTAAATGTACACAATGCTCCAATCAGATCCTTATATTAGTCACTGCACACAATATGGAGGTTGTTTTCAACTATGAAACATTTTATTGATGGTAGTGCTTAAACTGCACTTTCTAAAGACACAGACTACATCAGAAGACTTACAAGCTAATTCACTCAACATCCAATACTACTCACACAAGCTTAGCACTTAACGATACACAAATCTTGTGTTATTTAACAACGGGTTTGTTATTTTAAAATATTGTTCATGCCAAAATGGAGGTTAAAGGAACCAACATGTCTCTATTGTATTAAAACCCTTATATTTTGAATTTTATGATTTAAAAAGGATTATTTAAATATTTAACTACACCATGATTTTGTTTGGAAGAACAGTAGATAAATTTCAAACATATTTCTTTGCGGCCAACGTTGATAACATTTTACTTTATTATTTGTGTTATTTTATAAGTAGGCCTATTGATAATATCTATCAAAAATAACAACTGCAGACAACATTAATTGATGTATGAATATATTAAACTGGTACATTTAGTAACTAACTTTTACTGTTCTTCCTACCAAAATCTTGCTATAGTTCCTTTTCAACGACGTTTCACGCAAAATATCGCAACTTTGGGGTTAAAGCAAATTAATAAATTCGTATGGTCCTTTCCCACCGGTGTTTGTGGGGACCACTTATGGAACACTGTTGTTCAACATTTCATTTCCAACAAACTGGGTAGAATGTTATTATTATTATTATTATTATTATTATTATTATTATTATTATTATTATTATTATTATTTACAAAATTGACAAGTGATGAGGAACTATTGTTACTATTTCTTCCAAGCAGAAGACGTAGGAGGAGATTGGGGAATAAACGATTACAACCACATTCTCTGCTACGTGAACGGCTGAAGAAAAACTTGTTCTACTAATTACTTGACGATCTTAGCCATCCCAAATCACAGAACGAACGGCTTCCTACATCATGTTCAGTAAAGTGCGATTAAATAGTTCCACTAGCCCATTCGACATTGGATGGTCTGCTATCGTTCAGATCTTCACAATCTGTAATATATCACGCAAATATCTGATTACCATCCCGTCGAAATCTCTGGCTTGGTCAGTGTGAAGTTCAGTAGGTACACCAAGCCTGGTGATGAGCTCGCTCACCAAGACTCTTGTCACGGTCCAACATATCAACAGCCACCCGTTGCACCCACCCAAAACCTTGTTGTGGTACCCTAGCTGTTGTTTGAGTTTTCCTAGTTTCACAATCAGGACATTGCTGGCCCCACGTTGTGGTGTCTTGATGGAGATCGGGCCAATAGAAACTTGAGCAAACTTTTTCAGCTGCCTTGTGAAAACCTAAGTGATCTCCCGTGGGTGACTGCGTAGAATTTATTTTTCAAGCCCTCGTGGGACAATCAGCTGAAGTCTACGGGTATTTCCAGTTTCTTTGAAATGTCGGCTGAAGAACGCCTTGTTTAAGTTCTAATTGGTCCCGTTGAGCTTACAAACTTGTAGGGGTTCTCCCAAGTGCAAGGGTGTCTTCATTGGGTGGGTGGTTGTAAGTCTCTTTCCACTAGATAACAGGCCCGATCACTATATCTTCTACCTGCATCTGACGTACCTCATCAGGTGACACAGCATACACGTCTGAAACTATGGGTGTGACTTTTGCATCTTGGAAAGAAATAGGGGTTGTGATCTTCCGAGAGTCCCCACACTGTAGCTTGCCACGGGGTTTCCAGTCCTTATGGATTTAGGGAGCTTAGAACTGTTGTTTGGTCAGGATTATCATCAACCCATTGACACTGGTGACACGGCATTCTTGAAGGTTAGTCCACGCTACCATGTTTCACACTTGGCAATGTTATACCACATAGTTGAATCACGATAGACGCTCCACCCACGGAGCTTCTTGACTTTCAGTTTCTTTGAAATTTGGGAGCCAGACTAGAGCTTTATGATCCGTGCGCACACAAACAGCCGCACATCCTTAAAGATAACAACGGAAGAAGTGGAGATAATCAACAAGAGCTAGTATTTCTCTGCGTGTCACACAATACTGCCTTTTATTTCTTAATAAAGGAGTGACTCCAATAATAAATTACTTTCTCCCCACCATATTCTGACTAATTACTGCTCCAATTCCAGCTACGCTTGCATCTCAATCCCCCAGCCATTCACTGACGGGAAACCCCTAAAATGGGAGCGGTCACTAATCTTGTTTTTAATTCCTCAAAAGTTACTTCACAAGCTGCATCGAAAACAAACGAGTTTTACGTTATGAGTGAGTAGCTGCAAAACTGCAGCAATCTTCACAAAGTTGCGGATGCAACGGTGATAGTATCCAGCCGTTTGAGGGGAAGAGTTTACTTCTACCACAGTTATAGGAATAGGCAAGGATTCAACCTTAGTTACTTTCTCTTCTGATGTAGCGATCCTCTGTGCTAATATTATGTGCCCCGGGAAAGTAACCAGGTCAGGCCTAATTTGACATTTCCGAGGTTTAATTTTGAGGCCAGCATCTCGTTTTTGTGTAGTAGCTTCACGCAAACGTTCCACGTACTGTTTCTCGTCCTGACTCCATATTACCACATCATCTAGGTACGACATGCATGTTTTCCACTAGATATTTGTTAACTTCAAATCCATGAGGCTTTGGAAGGTAGCCCGAGCATTACAGAGGCCATGGCTCATTACGTTAAATTCGTAGAGGCCATCTGCAATCACGAACGCTGTTATGGGACGGTCTTCTGGTGCTATCTCGATTTGATGATAGGCGGCTTCCATGTCTAGCGATGAGAACAAGGTTGCTCCTGACAAACCCTTGAGTATGTCATCCATACGTGGCAATGAATAACCATCTTTCACAGTCAATTCGTCAAGCATTATGCAGTCACAACAGAAACGCACGCCACCATCTTTTTCTCCTGTAAGGACTATAGGGGATACCCATGGTGATTGGAGCGACTCATCTTACCTTGTTTCTCCATGCCACTTATGTCCTTACGAATGTATTCCCAAGGCTAGTACGTGACGTGGATGTTGCTTGGATGGTCTGGCGTCACACGTATCAAATAGATGATATGTGAGGCTTGTACGACCACATTCATATTCATCTTGTGCAACAATATCTAAAAGCTTATTTAATAGATCTATTGTTTCCAGATGCGTTTCCTCAACCTAGCTTGGGTAAGATTGAACAATATAGCTCCTTGACCATGTTTGATTGGTGAGGTGGGAGAAACGCATACAGGAGAGGATTTCTCTTCACCAGGTAGGGGCTGTAAGTGGCGCTTTGATGTCCTCTTACACAACACAATAGGGTCAGGTGATGTGTTTATAAGTTGGAAAGACAACCCATTTGTAAGCTGTGACCAAAGTACAGGCAGATATATTGCTGTATTGGGTTTCTATTTGCATATTGAGTTCCAAGCAACCTTCTACCTCTTCAAATCCTGAATCTACTATGCCTTTTGTGGTAAAAACAGTTAGCTTCTTGCGGATACAGTGATAGTTTCCACCAGATTAAAATGAAACTCATGTGGTTGAACTATAGGTTTCTTAGGGTTTGAATAGTCATAAATATCTGAAAATCTTAAAATTGTTGTTGGGAACTCAAGAAATAGGAGGGGGTGTAATCCGAAAAATTTCTATTAAGTGTGATAGAAAATCTAAATCTACCAGGACACCTTTAGGTAACCAAATAAATCTTAAAATTTGAAAATTTCTAAGTGGTAGCTGGACATATGGGGGAAGTGGGGTTGTTAATGGGTTTTAAATTCCCAAAATTAATAAAAACAACTTAATTTCAATGTGGTAGAAAACTGAGATTCGGAAGGAATGTGAAGGGACCACTTAAAATAAGAGTCTCAACATTTTAAATGGAGCCCCGGAAATAAGGAAAAAAGGGGGTTTATATAAGAAAAAACACTTTTAGGTGGGGCAGAAAGTTTACATTTGCCAATCGGACAGAAGGATCCATCCAGATAACTAAATAAAATATATATTTCTAAGAGTGAATTGGAAGGGGGGGAGGGGGTAGTAAATTTCAAAAATTAATACAAACAACTTATCTGTGTGGGCTAGAACTGAAATTTGGCAAGCGGGCTTAGGGACTATTAGGGCCTAGATAAACATTTAAGCCTTAAAATTTTAAGTGTCATAGTAGAAATCTGGAAGATGGGAGGGGGGTATAAAAGTGTAAAAATCCACTTAGTGTACGGTACACAGAAAATTAAGTTTCCGAGTAATGTAAAAAGTTCAGCCCAAATATCAAAACTAGTTCTATATATTCTCTATTTGTAAGTGGGGGCTTGTTAAATAGGGAGGATTCTAGATTTACAAAACTAAAACAATAAACTTCTTGTCAGTGTGTTAGAAGATTGGAATTTGTCAGGAAGGTGTAAGGACTATGCCAAACTGCAATGATGGTTTGAAAATTCCTAAATTTCCAAATAGAAGTTCAGAAAATGGAAAGGTGTTCCTTTCAATGTTTCAAGAAATATTAAACACTCCTCGGTATAAGAGATAATTAAAATTTGTTATTCAATATAAATAACCATAAGTGTTTGAGCATTTAAAATCTAAGTTGGGTTATGGGAAATTGTTAAGGCTGGAAATTTCTAAAACTAATTTTATCAACTCCTAATTGGTGTGATAAAAAATTGAAATTTGGTGAGATGGTAAAGAGAACATGCTAAAAGAAAAATATTTTTAAAATTCCAAATTAATAATGTGAAGATTGGTAGTGAAATGTGGAATGGGTCAAAATTTTGAAACTTATAGATGACACCTTTTTTCGATATGATAGAAAATAGAAATTTCTCAGATAGCTAGAAGAATATATCTAAAAAATATCAAGGTATGTGTTGAAGGAGAGCCAGGAATCTAAAAAAAAATTAAAAAATACCTTACTAAGTGTTTTCGAAAATTAAATTCTTTAGAGCAGTTAAGGCAACCACCCCAAATGATCAAAAATAAAAAAATAGTGAAAATTTGAAACTTTGCCCTAGTATGAAAAAAGTTTTCGGCGTGGAATAAAATTGGAATTTGTCATGTAAGTAGATATACCTTACCAGATAACCGAATGTTGTCAGAATAAATGTAATTTCAAAATTGAGAACAGAGAAATGTAAGAGCTCGAAATTGATACAAACATTTTCAGTGTGGTTGAAAATTGAAATTTTGCAGGCACGTAAAAGAAAAATATCAAATAACCAAATAAGTATTAAAATTTCAAAATTATAATGTGAAAAAGAAAAATTGTTGGGGACGATGGAGAGTTTGAAATACCTCCAAAGCTATTACAGGATCTACTGTTCTGTGTGGAAGAAAATTTAAAATGGGAAAATTGGTAAAAATATCATTCATGATAACATGAAAATTGTAAAGTGTGTGATTTAACTCTAGGGGTCTAAGAAATGTATGAAAAGTCGAGTAGGAGGGAAAGCTGTCATCTAAATTTCTAAACTAATAGAAAAAAACTTATCGAGCTTAGGCAAACATTGCGTCCGTTTGTGAACTCAGTTTGTGCGTTAGGTAAGATTTTTCCAAATATATAATTTATTTTAAATTATAGATTACAATAATTGCCATATTTAGTTCAAGATTGTATCAAGATTGTACAAGGAGTAACTTAAAACTGTTGTTCGCCGGATGTTGAACGTCATAATTTAATATAGTTTCGATGCGGCTCACTCGCTTATCCGTGCGAAGAATGAGTCAAACTGCTAGTATTAGAGTGTTTACACCATAAGTCGATGCTCATTTCATGTCAAGGCTCACTATGTTTTACTCATTTATTGCGATATATGTTTGTAAGAGTTGGTAGTCTTAGTTTTCAGAGATCACTATTTGACGGCACACCTTTGAAGGCACACAGGTTGATCCAGCTTATGACAAAGATACTTTCCTCTCCCAAATCCCTCCAGGCTTTGTATTTTGCCTTTTTTTACACCTTCATTCTTTCTTTTTTTTCTGTTTTAAAATATATTTTGAGAGGTTTTTACCTGAAATAAGTACAACATAATACCCTCTTCATTATTTGTCTCCTTGGACAAGTGATTTCACCCCTCAAATTATTTTGCCGCTTTTTTTTTCTTTTTTGCGGTCGGCTACTGTAAGAGAGGATCCCCCGAGTGTAAATAGAAGGTGTGGGGTGAGAGGGGCTTTTGGCACGTGCCAATAAGAACAGGAGAGGGCGGATGGTTTTGGAGAGGGATTTTAGGGCTGAAACTATTATTTACTCAGAACCTTTTGGAGACATCCTCGTATAACATGTTTTGTATTGTGTTCACTCGATTTTGTGTGACTGGGGGAGACCAACATTTGATTTGATTCTTCCTCACAATGGTTGGTCTCTTGGTCTAATAGTCAACATTCCTGGATATATGCAATATTTGGAAGCATGTAAATGTGTGAATAGTTGCTTTCTCTTGTGAAACGGAGCAAGCACTGTAAATATCACGTCATACGAACGTCATCAATGGTGAACGTGACGTCATCGTAAGGATTAAAACCTAACATGAAATGAAAGGGTCCATTAAATAAGTGGTAACACAAACCCTATCATGTTGTATGTTATGGCTTCGAAGATAGTAGTTCTCAAAAATAGGTTTTTAGTAAACTACCCTCAAGACGTATGCTTTCCTCAAAAAACAACCCACATCCCATGTTGATCACAATAGTCACTTTATATATAGATTTTAAATTAATTAATATAATATAACAAGATTCAAATTAAAAAATAATTATTTGTAAACTATTCTAAAATTATTTGTCATTCGTAAAAATAAAAATGTGATCATATTTATCATGAAAAACTATTTTCTATTATTTATAGTGAGAAAACTACCCTTAAATTAATTTATTTTAGATAGATAAAGATCTATTATTATTGATATTATAAAATAGTCCCCTGATATCGAGTTTAACAAAATGCTTTAGCTATTTTCAAAATATTTAAAATTATTTCCAATCAGTAAACTACCCTTGAACGAATGTTTGCCCCAAAACTAATGTTACAATGCTATTTATTATGTCAAACAAATACTAGACATGCATTTTAAACAAAAATCGTTAGAACCAATTTCGAAAAATTTTGAATGAAAAAAATACTTATCGGTAAATTTCCTTAGTTGTAGGGCTAGGGTAAAAAAAAGTGACATCCCTATAAATTATAAATATCAACAAAGTTCATTAAATCGTTTTGGATCCATGTCCATGGACAGACTAACTGGCAGACAGACAGACAGAATTGTAAAGTCCACTTTTTGGGTTCCTGTTCACAAAAATAGTTAAAATGAATCATAATCACGATTGATTTTTTTCACGATCATATTACTTTCTTTTGACATGAAAATGTAAAAATATAGAATAAGACAAAAACAATTTGATGATCATAATTTTCTTTTTATTAATAACAATTTTAAGAATAGGTATATGTATATTTAAAAAAATTAGAAAGACAAATTGAAATCTTTTGAGATGCGACCTCATCACTCATCATTATTTTCAATTTTCAATGTGGGACTTGTGACCAAACGAGTTTGTCACGCCTGTTTTAGTGTAATATCACCTGTATTAGTGGGCACATAGACTAGAGTGTCCATCAGGTCTGGTTTGGGTTTGAATCCCAGTCTGTTGTACTGAGGTGTCTTTTCATTAATAGTTCCCCTCTCCCCTCATTGTAAAACAAAGGCTCACTAGTTTCATATATGAAGAGTCGTAAAACATTGAGGTAAAAATCTCAGAGGACCAGATAGAACATCGCATAGGGACCTAACTATCACTGGTGTGAGCTAGACAACTCTCATATGTAACAATACACACATCTAGCCTCTCTGACATGTGTGAGCTATACAACTCTCATAT
>CABFWB010008586.1:0-17144 GCA_902151455.1 Timema bartmani
TTATAGGCAGTGACGCATCGGCAATTAAAGGTATCGGGAAAATGTACCCAGCGGCAGCAAGAAAGGTACACTAGTAAAATGAACTCACCATTGTAGAAAGCGACTTCAAAATCAGGGTCTGGAGTGTTCTCCATGAGAAGGCACTTTGCCTTCTCACTATAATAGGTCACTTTGGGTGTCTTAGCCTTAACCAGTTCTACAAACCTAAAAATATAAATTACACACAATTTTACTTTCAAAAAGATAAATGTTTATAGACTAGTTAAAAATATTTTAGAGCAAATTAAGAGGAAAATCATCATACCTTAGGAATTGGTTGGACACAAGATTTGAATCAGCATTATCATCAATAACTGTCCGACACCTCAGCTCAGTCGGTGGCGTGTCTACCTGCTGAGCTAAGAGTCCCGAGTTTGATTCCTGGCATGGCTCAAAATTTATCATTGATGATGATATGGGTTTACCGTTTCACATTGATAAATTTACAGCTGGGGACTGAATGTTGTGCCTGTCATAGTTTTAGGTTAGTTTATAAGGCATATGAAGCTAAGACAGGACTAACAAGCCGGTAGTGGAAAATATATGGCTTGAATAAAAAAGTGACCCAGGTCACAGGCTAGAAACAATAATGGATGTAAAAAAAATCATCAATAACCACACCCCATCTACGTTAGGAGAGTAGGTAAGTGACAGCTAGCAGAAGGTTCTCTATTACAAACATTGGCTAAAAGTCACTGCTTTCAACCTATTTGGAAATAACTTATGTACTTAACAATACTATATTATCAATAAAAAGTGTTATCAAATGATTCTGATAATACTTTCAGCCAATGTTTGTGATAAAGAACATTCTACTAACTGTCACTTACCTACACCACCAGCAGAGGAAAAACTCTAGGTAACCAAATCATTCCCCTTTATGGTAAAAAATACTCCTTTCTTGGAAATGAAATAAATATTAATTTGTGTTTCAGAATTTCTCCTGGCTGGCTTTGACTGATAGCACATTCTAATTATCTTTATTTTTAAACTTTAGATCCTCAACTAATCAATGCTTTCTTGATAAAATCTAGAAGCAGTATTAACTGGGGTCAATGCACTGTCCTTGTTTGGGGATTTCCCCATTGATTCCGTATACCTCGCCGATGATCTGGTGTTGGTATGTCTGGAATTTTCAAGGCAAGGCAAGCCAAGCCATAATTTAAATATATACTTTGACTTGAGCTCAAGAGATTTATGGGTGAGATAGTTCCCACTATTTTCCCCCTATGATGTATTATGAACTGATCTTCTCAACAACATTCTTAAAATAGATTATTATCCTTCTAAAAGTTCATACCTGGAAGCATACAAATATTTCTTCCAGTACTTTTGTGGCAGAGACTCGAAGCTGTGTATGGCGTCGGCCCCATTAGGAGGTAGCTCAGGGGGACACTGTTTCAATGGAACCCCATCACTTCCTGCATGATATAGGATGACCTGAAAATGATAGAAAACACAAAAGTTACTTCTGCGTGGACAAGAGAATCAATCCTAGGATCTTTGACTCAGGTTTAATTCCAGTGTCCAGGTTGTCATTTTTCAACTAAATTGTATTGCATCTGCTTGACATGCTGTGATAAGTGAGTAAAATGTCTACAAGCTGTCAGTGTTTTAAATGACCCACACACACATTAATGTATATCTATTCTAGTACTCTTTAAGCAAAACCTCTTTTTGCTTTATGAGGTAGTTGTATTATATTTGGAAGGAATGGTGGATAGAAACATATAAAAAGGGAACAAACACAATATGGCTTTTACAATGAAAAGAAGAACACAGTTCACACTTTACATTGCTGCTCTTGGACAAAGAGGTAATGGTTGCCCCTTAAAGAAAATTGATCTTTACCGCCCAATCCCCGACCTAGGTTCCATTCTATCAGAACTCAGGAGGGAGTGGGAAACAAAACTTCCTAAAAGAGGAAACAAAAAATTCCTTTTATAAGTTCCTATCTATGTGTCCTATCATTCTTTACAAATGTCTACAAAGTGTAAAACACAAGGAACCTATTGGGCGCTTTTGGAGACTTGTGGCATTAAATACGCTTAGTGAAAAATCTACGGGTTGTGACAACTTTAAAGTATTTACTACAAATAAAAAAACTGTATAGTGAAATAATTTTTTTGGTATGAATTACATGATAATGGGGAACTCGAATTCTCAATTCCTTGAATCCAATGAAATTCAGGAGACTCAATATTTAAAAAAAATTCAAAACAGTATCTCAAATACAATAATGAAGACTGTGACTTGATATAACAATTTTAAGCAAGGCATAAAAGGAATTATATAGAATTGTGTGGTTGGGAGAGTAACAAAATCACATAAAAAGAACAAAATTGTGTTAAATCTAATTTAATTTACTAAAATAATGTTTTATTTGTTGTTTATGATGTGATAGACATGACAAACAAAATAGCCTTTGTCAGTAGCACTAAGCCATACCTTTTTTTTAAAATTCAATTTTAAATATTTTCACTTTAACTTTAACTGTAGGTTTTTAAAGATTTGAGGACTCAAGATTTAAAAGAAAATTTAAGATTAAGATTTGTGATACAAATTCAAGATCTATACTTTTCCATTTCTAGTTTTTACATTATTATTTTCTTATCAGTCATTGCTAGAGTTGTGTCAAATCCACTATTTTACGAATTCAAATCTCCAATTTACCTTTGAATTTCTAATCCAAATATGAATCTTAGGAAAAATTATGTACATAAGAGGAAATATAAATATAATAGGATAGTAGAAAATATAAATATTAACTAAATGTAAACATTCTTTCTTTTAATCCATTCATTTTAACATTCAAATATTCAGTTAAGTGTTAAATTACTGGTCTGGGGTCTGGTTCTTTAGTTTAGCCTATAATTATAATTGGTTCTGAACCACTAATAGGCAGTATAATAGCTCTAAAACCAATTTCACTTAGAAAATTGAGAAAAAAAATATCTTTTTTTAAGGATTCATAGTCTCGAATCTTTGAATCTCGAATATCCTTAAGGATTCGAGAGCCCATCCCTAGTATTTGCTTATTGTTCTTAATATGTTACCCAAAAGGTTCTTAGTCCTTATGTGAGGTTACAGTTACTATCAGGTTATAAAAAGGTTTTATAAAGACTGTTGGGCGTATAACCCGAACAGGTAGTAAGACAACAACAACAACAACAACAACAATAATAATAATAATAATAATAATAATGTTATTGGGGAAAAATATGTTGTATTTTTCAGTCAATATGCTAATAATATTAATAAGCATTTACTTAACCTTATAAGAATTGTTATTTAAAAAAATATGTATATATATATATATACATATTTTAGGCACACTTTGAGATTTTCAATGGCCTAAAACCTTATTGATTTGTTTCTAGTTTGGTTTGATTCGAGTTATCGAATAATTTTTTACATTTACATCCATTACTGTTTCCAGTCTTCTGAATTAATTTTTTTTATTCAAGTCATATACTTTTCCATTAATGGCTGGCTAGGCCTCATAGGCTTCATATGCCTTATAATCTAATTCAAGACTAGGATAGGCACAGCATCCAGTCTCCGGCCGTCAATTTATCGATTTGAAAGGGTAAATCCACATTTCACCAACGATAAATTTTTCGGCCATGCCGGGAATCGGACCCGGGGTCCTTAGCTTAGTAGGCCGCCACACTACTGACTGAGTTAAGGTGTCTAATAAGTTATCGAATAATATAACATTTGAATCAATATCAATATATTCAAAGCTTCGCAAATCCCTATTGTTTATACATTCTGTGAAGACACATTTTATTTAAGCCCTATGGGAATCAGATCAAAGATTTTATAGAGATTGGGATCTGGACCAAAATCTCTTCGAGGTGGATGAACAATGTCTGAAGCATAATGTCTCATTATTATACTCATGGCTGAGTAGTCAATTAAAGATATTAACATGTCATCTACTTACCCTAAGTCCATCCCCAGATATTCTGCACACATCAGCAACTTTGTCTCCTCTCTTTTTCAAGAACTCTATGACCACTTCCCCGGACTCGAGAATACTGAGCACGGCATTCTTGGTGCGATGTCTTGTAGGTTGAAGTCGTGCAGAATTGAGTGGCTGAGCAGTGGGACTAGCCTTATAAACTTCACCATTAGATGTTTTCAAGGTGTTTTCAGGGGTCTTTTTATATGGATGAAACTCTTCACTTTCAACTAAACAATTTGTTCTCTCAGTCGTGTTTTTATTTTTCTGACACTCGCATGTACTCTCTCTGATGCACTGGTGTAAAACGTTTCTCAATATAGTGTTGCAAGTTTGTTTCCCTCTCTCTTCAAACAGATCATCATGGTCACCAATGTCATTACAGCCCTTTTCCTCAAGGCTCCTTGTTTCATAACTTTTACATATTAATAAGGATTTTGTTTCACTACTACCCAATGATTTTTCCTGGCGACAAACACATTCACTGCTAGCATTGCAACATTGTAAATGATGGTGGTTCGACAAAGGCCTTTCGATTATATTTTTAAATCCCGAAAGGTTCTTGCGGTGAAGAAGACAAGTTGGACTGGGACAATCATTGGTGGTGTGGGAATGATGGCTTGTTTTCAAATGTTGCACTGTGTTGCTTACTGAGCCATCATCGCAACTAACGATTTTACCAATACTGCATGAGGAACATTGTCTAGGTTTTGTCTCATAGGTAGAGTGCAAGGTATTGTCAGAAGTGTGATAGTTGTTTCCATCGCTTTTACCCAGGCAATCGCTCTTAGATTTTTTATTGTGAATGTGCATGAATGCCACCTGGCCGTTGTTTGAGCTGTGACTACTTTGGTTACTGCTGCTGCAGCACCCATTTGAACTGTTTGTGTAAGATATCTTCCTGTTGCTATGATTGTTTTTACCCCTTTGGCTGGCACAACCACCAGAACAGGCCGAGTGTTCCTTCGGGCAGTCTGACAAAACACTCTTACTTGTAGAGACTTTGAATCCTTCGTGAAGACTGGACAAGGATGCTGAAGTTCGTCGCGAACTAGCCAGTTTAGATGGGCAGGTTGGCAAAGCAGCTCCAGTGTCACCAAAGGGCTGCTGGGTTCTTGTTGGAAGGCAGTTTCCTTCAGCGGATTTAACTGAAAACTTAGCATTAGGATTGGACTGATGGTTGTAAAATCTTTCTTCAGACCTGCAAATATACAATCAGTTAAAGCTCCTGTTAAGAAAAAATAGTAATGAGCTAAGTATATTGTTTACCACTCTTTATTCAAGTTAACAAAAGTTAATTCAGTAATACTTCGATCTACTCATACTTGTATTTATCAAGTGAGAATCGCAGATTATCTCTTTGAACCAAATTATATAATCCCCTGATATTTTGAAGTAGATAGAAACAATATCTGGTTATCGTAACTAATTTAACCCTTCAATTTATTACTTTCTCTCTATAGATGAGTTAAAAATATTTTTTTAGACTGATGATGTATTAGCACACAATGATATATTTTTATAATTATATCTCATATAAGCCACTTAAACAGAAATGTCTTAATACTTGTTTGCTGTTACTTTATTTTATGTACAAGAAAATTTGTACATTGGTATTGAATATCACTATTTACTAACCTAAAAATTCTATCATAATTGAAATGATTTATTGAGAGAAAAAAAAAGCAGGATGTAAGTTGTCACAGTTAGTTTATCAAACTTAGCCCTTACATATTAAAAGTGAACCTGATTTGTTTTGATATAATATGTTAATGCACTCACCAGTAAGTTTTAAGGTTTGTCTTGCTCATAGTACATTACTTTTAAAATCTTACCTTGCCCGAGACTTTGCTAAAGGGTTGTATGTGTCTCTAGTTCTACTTGATTGTGTGTTGGTGGACATGGTGCCCATTCCACTGTCCACTGTGGCATCCGAACATAGCTGAAAGTGTTTCATTAACAATATTAGTATAAGTAGAGTAATTGTAGCCATCAAGGGTGATCATTTTTAGCATATATATAAATATATTAGGGGTGTGCAAAGTCAAATTTTTCAATTTGAAGTGAACTTGAATCGAATATATGAAATATTCTTAAAGCCGAATCGAAGTCCGAATATTTTTCTTAAGTTGTTTTATTCTTGAAAAAATATTATAATGTGTTTATTTATATTACTTTATGCACTAAAATTACTTGGAAACTGTTTTATTGCACAATTGTTTGTAATATTTTGTGATAATCTGACAAATCAAGTTATTATCACAACATGCAATTCAATTACATTATATTTTTTCCATATTAATATTAATTTGTAATGTGTACACCAGCTCAGAGTGGCTGTAATTGAATAGGTGGAGTATTTTAGCTGTCAATATTTTTATTGGATAATCTTCGCAGCCAGAATTTGATTCGAAGCGAATTTTAAGCTGATGTTTGTTTCAAAGCCAAGTCGAAGTTTTGAAGCTTCATACTACCATATATATGTATGTGTGTATGTATGTGTGTGTGTGTGTGTGTATGACAATCATCTGTAAGAAATTTAATTTCAATATTTTGTACACCTAAAACTGTATCTAAATGTGAAAGTCCTGGTTGTGGATGGGTACAAGCTTGTCCGAGTCTTTGTGGTTTGTGTCAAACCAATGATTGTTCATTCGCTGTCTGGGAGAACATGTAGTAAGGCCTATATATTCTGTATCCCATAATTTGCACTGTAGTTGATATACCAAGTTATTTGTTTAAAATTTGTACTGACCAGGGATTTTGTATTTCAACTTTGTTGTTGAAGGATGTAGCTGGTAGGCGGATTCCACATGTGCTGCAATGGGTCTTTTGGTAGTCTGTTTTTATTTTTGGATTCTCTTGGGGACAGGAAGTTTAGGACAGACTAACAGACTAGAATATTGTGGAGATCGGGCAGCCATTTGAAAACAACTCTTGGGGATGAACTAAGAAGGGTTTGGGTGAAACTGGCTAGAAGCTGTAGCCACTTTTAAGGATAGTGTTTATTCAGTGTGGACCAGGATGGTATTGTGTTGAGAGAGGGATGTTTTCAACTTTTTCTTTGAGGTTATATTCGTCTCTGGAGAGTGATCTGAAGATTTGGTTGTCTATTAAAGGCTTGGGATACCTTCTGCCTTGGAAAGCTGTGGAGAATTGTTCACAATATTCAGCTAAATCATTGGGTTCTAAACACATCCATTGTTTCGGGTGACAAGGCTGAATGGTAGAGCCCTTTTTGTGTATGAAGGATGGCTGTTGTGAGAGTGGAGGTATTGTTGGTGATCGGTGGGTTTTATATCTAAAGTGGTGCAAATTTGGTTGTTTTCAAGGAAGGTGAGACTATGCTTTGATTTATAATGGGTGAAGTTTAAGGGGCTGCTATTGTTGAGATTATCTAGAAAGATGTACAAGGATGCTTCAGAGTGAGGTCAAATCATGAAAATGTAATCAATGTAATGCAGTCATACAGAAGGTTTGATAGGCTGAGATTGTAAAAAGCATTCTTATAGTAGTCGCATGTAAAGATATGCGTGTGAGGGAGCCATACATATACTCATAGCTGTGCCCTTTATCTGTGGTAGGGTTTGTCCAATAAATGAAAGTTGTTGAATTGAGGATCATCCCAATCAGCTCTACCAGGAAAGAAGTGGTTGGTTTGGAACCAGGAGGTCGGCGCTCTAAGAAGTGATCCATGGCTGACATTCCATGTATATGGAGGATGTTAGTGAACAGTGGAAGGTTTTTAATTTTGTGAATTTTTTCCAGAAAGTCTTTTGTACCCTGTAATAGTGAGGGAAGTTGTTTTACAAAGGGCTGTAGGTGTGAATCAACCAATGATCAAATTCTATCTGTGGCAGAGCCGCAACAAAAAACAATCGGATGGCCAGGCATAAGTCTAATTTATTTGTATATTTGAGGGAGACGATACAATGTGGGAATTTAAGGGTTTTCTGGAAAGAGAAGGTGAATTGAGTTAGTGGTAAGATTCTGTAGGGGACCTTCAAGTTGTAGGAACTCTTTAATCCGTGCGTTGTGATCTTCAGTTGGGTGTTCAGTATATGTAGATGAAATGGTCAGAAATTTGATTTTCTGCCTCTGCAATGTAATTGATGTGATTAAAGACAACAGTTGTGGAGACCTTGTCAGCTGGTAAGATGATATCACTGGGTTTTTTTATAGTGATTTATTCATTGGTGTGGAGGTTACATTTAAAGCGGTAATGTCTTCAGGAAGAGAGGATCTGCAATATTGGAAAGGAGGTAAGGGATGAACTGTTCCAAATGGTGTTCAGAGGGTAGAGGTGGAGGGTCACAGTCTGAAGGTGACTTGAATTTTTAGAGGGATGGATCTATGGCTCTGTCAGGGTTGGTAGTATGACATTTGATTTGTAACAAATATTTCAACCTTAGAGTACGAGCATAGGAAAGGACATCCTGAACTCGGGCAAAATGATCAAATCGTGAGCGAAGTGAAAAGGAGAGACCCTTGGACCGGACATTTATTTCATGTTTTGAGATATTGTACTCTGATATATCCAGGATGGAGATGCTGTCTGGACCAACGTTGGATGAGATGCTAGTTTTGATATTGTTGAAGGGTTTATTAGAGGGTGTTATCTCAAAGAGATATTGTACGCTGTCCTGCTGGGTGTTGGTAGATTGAATATGGTGGCTAATGAGGGCTTGAGGACAATCAAAGAAGGATTAATGGATTTTGGTATGTTTATCTCAGGTGCTGGTAGTGGCGTGGTTTTGAATGAGAGGATACAAGGTAAAGAACTTTTTGGAGATGATTATTGGCTTATTTTTTTGCTTGAATCTCTCAAGATGTTTGTAAGATATTGTTCACAAGTAGAATGAGATGAGAAGAGGATTGTAAAACTATTTTAGAAAAAGAGTAAAGTTGTATTGAGTGGTACAAGGTTAGTTTATGATACTGATTGAATATGTTGTTATTGGAAGTTCTCTTGAATGTAATGTATTAAGGAGAGTGAAATGGAGTAATTGAAGGGCTCTGTGCAAAAAGGAGGTAGGTCCACTTTTTGCTCAAATAAGGGTTTTAACGGTTTCATATATATATAATTCATCTGATATTTTAGTGCAAGAACGGTTTGGCTCCAATGATTTGTTACTGTGCTACAGTGAATAAGGAACTGACTCGCAGTTTGATTTGTAGCAAAAAGGAGGTAGGTAGCTCCTGGAGTGAAAGTGTAGCCACATAGCAGCACCATGCAGTATGGAACTCTCTACTGGCTGCAGCAGTTCATTTCCTCTCTCCAACAACTTGGAACACTCAACCCACATCTTTTAACTCTGACCTGATGATGATGCCGGTGCTGCATCGAAACATGAAGAAGCTCAATACCTTGCAGGGATTGCAGCATTCAAAAGAACAAGGGAATTCAGTTAAGGAATGAATTCAATTTTTACATTAACTTTTTTCATGTCTTCATAAAAATCTTTATTTATAAATAATTTGTTTTAATCCCATTTCAACACAAGACAATATTTACATGTTTGGATTATCTTGTCATATCACTGTCTGAAAGTAATTTGACTCAAAAGTTCTCAATTTTTAATAATTTTTAAAAGGTTTAACACTTTTTAGATGTTTGTTAAAACTTAAATCATTGTATTATATATGTCATTATATGATATTAACTTGTAATTATATTACCAAACTTTTTCATTAATTCAAATTATAATGCCTATAGTATTGTTATATTGCATCATATATATCCATGTTTTTTCATGCTAAATTGACACAATTGTCAACTTTACCAAAAATTGAATTCTACTACTAATAATATAATTCGGTCTTTATTAACTATTAAAATGTTTTTAGGTGAAGCTGGGAGCCATTGAACATGTTGTCTGCAAGAAGGCATTTTGTGTTCATGGCATCTTGTGCAAAAGAGTTGAACTACTAGGAAACCACATATCGACAAATGTATGTAGCCCTAAAGAGCAACGAGGAAAACACAAAAATCGACCAAATAAAATCCATGATGATCTGGTGAACCAAGTGGACCATCATATTCGGTCATTCCCTAGGATAAAATCTAATTATTCTCAAAGTGATAACTTGAAGAAATATTACCTTTCATCTGACCTATCAAACCTGACCTAGAAGAATATGAACTAGAACAGTACTTGTTACTACAAGATGGAAAACCTATTAAGCCAGATATCATATCTCTTTTATAATAGTTATTTTAACAAGAACTTTAGACTTTCATTCGCTCATCCTAGAAGTGATAGATGCACTAATTGTGGCACTATTCAAAATAAAATTAAGATATTGACTAATGTATAGGAGATAGCAGAGTTGAGGATAGAAAAGGAGCTTCATCTTAGGAGAGCGGAGGTTTTCTATGGAGATCTTCGAGATAAATCAAAATTAGCAAAAGAACATGCTGATGTGGAAACCATCGCATTTGATTTTCAACAGAACCTCCTGTGGTACCATCTGGCAATGTATTTTATATGAGGCACCTGTGTGTCTACTCTTTTTGTATTCTTGAAGCCAGTAGCACCTGTGGTACCATCTAGCAATGTATTTTATATGAGGCACCTGTGTGTCTACTCTTTTTGTATTCTTGAAGCCAGTAGCTCTAAAAGCCATTTTTTGCTTTATAACAAAACTGTTGGCCATAAAGGACAGAATGAAGTTATTAGTTTGTTAAATTATTATTTTGAAAATATTTTGGACAAAGGTGTCAGACAGGTATTCTTGTTTAGTGATAATTGTGCTGCCCAAAACAAAAATAATTTGATAGTACAGTTCCTATCAATATTGGTAAAGGTGGGATGATTTGATACAATCACACATAGATTTCCAGAACCTGGACATAGTTTCCTCCCATATGATCGAAGTCTTGGCCTTGTGGAGAAGGAGAAAAAGGAAATGAGAACGTGTATATTTACCATCAGAGTGGCGAAACTTGGTAGCAAACACTTAAAAAAAAATTCAAAGTCATCAATACAACTCAGGATATGTTTCTTAATTTTAAGGAGCATTTCTCACCTATGTTCAAGAAGATTGTCACTAACAAGTCTAGAGAAAAGTTCAAAGTTACAAAATATCAGTGGTTTGAATTTAGTAAAGTCCACAAGGATGAAATTCACTGTAGTCCACGTGCATCAGGCCTCCTCACGTTAGTATTTAATTTGGAACGCTCAAAGAATAATGCGCTTACACTCCCTAATGGAAGACTCTATGAAGATCCATAGCCAATAGCTTCAGCAAATCTCAAAGATATTCTTAAGTTGGCAAACAAATACCTATCACCAAATGAATTTATATTCTACAGTACCATCACTTCCTTACAAGACCAAAATAAGGTCACGTCCGAAAGTGAGATGGGTGAATAAAAAACATGTGTGAATTATCTATGGAATGTGATTATATATAAAGTTTTTCTATACTTTTACTAAAAATGAACTATGTTGTCCAATTATTGTTACTTATACATATTTTATAGTCCATATTATAAGCAGAATTAAAATAACACCTTGCAAATATGTTCAATTTTAACAAATTTCAGTGCAAAAAGGATGCAGCTCCAACATTTGATTATATTTTAACCATAGAAATTGGTGATTTTAATAAATGAATACATGGTAAAATGAAAGCTCTAAGTGAATAAAATGTTCTGTGAAAATTAAAAAGAAAAAATTGATTTACATTTGAATTTTTGGGAAGGTTTTATTTTGTTTCCCACAAGTTAGTAAAAGTGGAACCACCTCGTTTTTGCATGGAGCCCTTCAATTTGGTGTTGGCGTTTGTGTAAAGTGTATTCTCTCTTCTCTTTTTATTTGATAAAGGCAAAAATGCCGAAATGTTACTCAATTTGTGTTTAAGTGTGTGTGTGTGACTATTTCTATTATAGAAGAAATAAATAAAATGATAGAATAATAGGAAAATGGTAGAGCACAAATAAAAGTAGAAACACTAACACATATTTACACACACTTCGATATTTCAATGCTATTAGAGCATCTTCCTCAAGAAGTAGTAGTAATTCGTATTAATAATATTTAAGTGTGTGTAAATGTGTGTTAGTGTTTCTACTTTTATTTGTGCTCTACCATTTTCCTAATATTCTATAATTTTATTTATTTATTACAAATTGTTTTTGCCCAATACAATTTATTTCATACATATTATAGAAGAAAGAAAGATGTCACTCTTGTGCAATGGATTCTTCCCAAATTTTCTCTTTTTCCCTATTTGGGCTTTCTTAATTTAATTTTCCCATATTAGTTTATTTTAATCAAAAAAACTAGTCTGAGAGTAATAATTTTATATACCTAAGGAGGAGGTTGTACCTTGCCTTGAAACAAATTACATCCCTGTTATATGGCTATATATGGTAGAAGTTACAAGAACAGGGGATAGTAATATATAAAAGGGCATGTACACAATTTGGCTTTTATAGTGAAAAGAAGAACACAGTTCATACCAGGGTCGTAAAATCAGTATGCCAAGCCCCCAACTACTTCAGAAATGGTAAAGTATATTAGTTAGTAATAATAAAATTAATTATTGCCTAATTAATTAGAAATGTGTAATAAGACAGTGTAGAAACACTGTACAGTGATGTAAAATAATTGATAGTGAAGGAAGCCAAATTGAAAGGATAGTTAGGCTAGGCCTAGAGAGAGACAAACACACTTCTCTCTTCATTTCTTCTTAAACTAATACACTTAACACTTCTTAATTATTCATACTTCCACAGCTACATATTGTTTTGAATTTTCGGAAATATTCCTTTCTCAATATTTCTGAAAATTCAAAACGAAGTGTAAAAGAGTGGGAAATGTGAAAGTTTAAGAAGAACTGAAGAGAGAAGTGCGTTTGTTTCTACTTGACTATCCTTTCAGGTTGGCTCCCTTTACTCTCACTTACTTTACATTATTGTACAGTGTTTTACACAGTCTTATTATTAATTAGTAATAAAAAATTTATTGAAGTAAAATTCTCCAATACAGATTACTTCAAGGGAAGATTCTTGGACATTGTGAATGTACATTTATGTAAATAAATTTGTTGGTCCAAATTACAAATATTGAACCTAAAGAATAATAAAAGTGTAAAGTTAAAATGCCTCCATCTTCCTTTATCCTTTCTCTATTATTCCTCCTTTAATTTCTTCCATTCTTCTCCTCTCACTTGAACACTTTCTGTTATCTGCTCCTCCCCTGCGGCCTTTTTCCCACATACTTCATTTCCAACAGTTTCTTCGGCATCCTCTCTTTTTCCATTTTCATTACTAGCCCATACCATCTCAATCTTGCTTCCTCTACTATCTCATGTACTCCCTGTACCATACATTATATTAATAACCTTAGCCCAGTTGGTAGCATGTCTGTCTACTGAGCTAAGGGTCCTGGGTTTGATTCCCGGCATGGCTAAAAAATTTGAAATGTGGGTTTACCCTTTCACAGTGATAAATTAACAGCCGAGGACTGGATGTTGTACCTGTCTTAATCTTAAGTTAGGATATAAGACATGTAAAGTTACGACAAGCCTAGCCAGGCGGCAGGGGAAAATATATGACCCGAATAAAAAACTGACCCAGGCCACAGGCTGGAAACAGTAATGGATGTAAAGTTGTATTAATACTATACATTTTTATCTTGAAGCCTGAGTCAGTACATTTTCACCCTGGTTTACATGTGCCATTGCTGCCAATGGATAAAGAGGTAATGGCTGCCTTGTATGTTCTTTTCGTTGTAAAAGCCATATTGTGTACATTACCTTCTATATATAACAAAATATATCTCAAAAGTGCTAAGAGGTTTTTCTTAAAGAGCTGTACTTGTTATTTATAACGTCATTGCAACTTACCTCAAAGATTTAAGCCTTGCTTGAGACTGTTGATGTGTTATTAAGTTACGGATTACTGTGGGAATCTCCTTTAGCTTATTCTTGACTATTTCTGGGACACAGTCTGTCGGAGAATATTGCATCCGACGTCCGCAACTATCCACATACTTGATCAATCCACCCTCAGAATGTACAGTGAGCTTGGAGCCATCTAGGTACTGTACTTCCACCTCACCTGTCAACATCTGAGAGTAAAATATTTAATAAGTCACCCACTGCAGTTTTAACGTAGGAAGCTAGAAACTACTGTTGCTACAATGGCGGGGAAAAATTATTACATCATTGTATTTACAATCTTAGTCCATTTCATTAATAATGTAAAGATAAATGTATACAGTAATTCATAAGGAGGTATTATTAAAAGCTTTTGATAACTTTTTAGATGAACTTTCCTCAATCACATGTGATTGAGGTGAAAGGTGGAAGAAGATGATGATGATGACTTAGATAAACTTTATAATTAATAAATCAAAATAAGATATATTTAAAGAATTCCAAATTTTAGTGACTTTAAATAATTGTTAGTGGTTGAAAGTTGGCTTCCTATAAAAATCAGGGCTTAGGTTGTTTTTTTGTATTTGAAATACATTGAGCCATTCCCTGGCGCGTGTTTTAACACAGCGATCTACGCAGGTCTGCCGGCCATTTTTCTACTTGCATACTCTTATCCAATACATATTTTCACTACTCATTTATTTTCTCATTTATTACTTTATTCATGGTCATAATATAGCATTGAACTGGTAGCCCCATCTATTAAACAATGTCGTCTGTCCAAATGTTCCCTGGTGCGGGTGTGAATCGACATTTCATTGCAATAAGTTTGTAATGCCATCTATTAATGAGCCACTGTACTTTTAGCCAGTGTGAAGTATTCAGACTGGCTAAAAGTACAGTGGCTCATTAATAGATGGCATTACAATAACTTATTGCAATGAAACGTCGATTCACACCCGCACCAGGGAACATTTGGACAGACAAAGACATTGTTTAACGCCCACGCCAGAGAATGGGTTGAACGAGTAATCCACTCATTTTTACTAACCTGTGTAGCAACACCGACATGCGGAATATCCATGATATATCCTCTACTTGGTTTATGAAGTCGAGCCCTAGGCTGAACAGAGCTAGCCAATGACACATCGAATGACTGCAGCTGCAACATAACACATCTTATATTTTACAAGTGCAAATTTTATCATCACTTTTATATTGATTGAAATTCAACTTTCTCTGGTTTGACCAGAAGAGTTTGGTGTACGCTTGGTTACTTGATCATAATCCAAAAAATCAAAGTTTGTTCCTTGTACAAATAAGTTAGGGAATATTATGTTTTCCACAGTGTGGTTTCATATCCTCTTTAAAGGTAAATATTCATATTTATTTTGATTTATCTTTCTGATCTTGCTACTTAAATTATGATAGTTTGTCACTACTTTGGCACTAAAACATACTTATAGTAATTAAAATTGTATTTAGGATTCAAGAAAAAAAAAGATAGGAACAAATTAAATATTAGCTTTATTTATGTTCCTATCACTTGTTCCTGCATCTTCCTCAATTTAAAAAACAATCAAAAGTGAAAGTTGGATTTTCTTTATATTTACAATAATAATAAAAAAAAAGCGTATAACCCGAACGGGTAGTAAGACGCAGTGCTAAATATTTTTTAAAATAATAAAATAATTTAAAGAGCTTGATTTAGTTAAAAACTTTTTTTTAGAGTTGGGTCAAATTCACTTTTGGTGAATCCTTATCTCCCATTGATCTTTGAATCTGAATCTTGGAGCAATTATGAATATAAGAGGAAATACCATATAAATATAATAAAATAATAAAATAATATAAAATACAAATAGCAACTAAATGTAGGGGTGGCCGGGGAAAAGGTCGGGAATTTATATCTTCTCATAGGTCGGGCGGGATTGAAACCCCCCCGCCTCCCTCCCTTCTCTGGCAGGAAACAAAACATAGTGCTCCAGGTAACAAAATAAGTGGCTTGCAGCTCGCTCATGTTCTAGAAGTTACTGCAGACTCATCACTGTTAATCTCTTTTGGTCTTCTTTGTTATTTAGCAAACTTGGTGGCTGAGATGGGGAGGGGGTTATTTTACCACTTGTAGAGACAAACAAGTTGGGGAGACACATGACTTATTGTGCTCTGTCTATCAACGGTTATTTGTTAGGTTCAGCAAGTGAAAGAGCTTGAAAGATTTAAAGAAGGACAGAGATATATTCTACAATCTTTTGTGGTGTGGAAATGAGTGGAAGGGGGGGGAAGGAAGTAGCTTGCCAAGGTCTAACCATTTATGAGGGATCAGCATGTTTGTTGTTGGTGAGCCAGACACGGAGTAGAGTATAAGGGGTGTTAAACAACCACCTTTGAGGGATGTCAAACCTAGAGAGACCATTTAAGAAAAGTAACTTTCAAGAGGTTTCAAACCTAGATAATATTTTGCAGTTTCATACTAAGAGCAAATTTAATAGGTGCCAAATATTATGTTTTGTAGTATTTTTTACACTATGTATATAATTAAATATAAAACACCATTTTCAAATTAAATTAACTAATAAAAATAATTTCCATAAAAATGTAATAGAATTAACAATTTTATTAATTGTATTCTTTGATATTAATTTAATTTTTTTTAAATTTGATAAAAAATGCTATTTGCATACACTTCTATTTATTTTATTTTTTATTGTTTTTATTTTATTACTTGTTCCGGTTGTACGCCTATGTACTAATTACTCTAGTGTGTTAGGAATGAGGAAGATTGAATTTAGAGGTGTGTCTGCATTTGCGTGGATAGAGTGGGAAACCATTTAAGAATAGCCACCCTTAGTACACTCGGCCAAGATCAAATTAAAGTTTAAAAATACATGAAGCAAAGTAGTAGTTTTCAAAACTTCAAACACCCTTAATGTTTCCAAATTACCGTTGGTGCCTGGGGTGGTGTGATGTTCTCTTTGTTACTGGACCAAGTGGGTTGAAGAGGTGTAACGGGTCTTCGTCCAACAATCACTGGGAAACAAGTGGGTCCTGGTGATCCCTCGTTCAGCTCACTTAACACCGCCTCCAAGCGGCAGCAGTGAGCGTAGCACTGTGTGGAAACATTCAAAGGTAAAACAAATAGGATTAATTAAACCAAATGAATTTCAATCAATCAAGGATATAATTAAATATTAGGTATGGGACACTAGAATCCTTAATGATGTTTGAGGATCTGAGATGATTTGAGATT
>CABFWB010008587.1:0-17142 GCA_902151455.1 Timema bartmani
ATGCGACTGGTCTATTTCTACCACTGTGAGTCTCACCCGGTAAACCGGGGCCCACTGTTCCATCGGGAGCAATGCGACTGGTCTATTTCTACCACTGTGAGTCAGTCTGACCCGGTAAACCGGGGCCCACTGTTCCATCGGGAGCAATGCGACTGGTCTATTTCTACCACTGTGAGTCTGACCCGGTAAACTGGGGCCCACTGTTCCATCGGGAGCAATGCGACTGGTCTATTTCTACCACTGTGAGTCAGTCTGACCCGATAAACCGGGGCCCACTGTTCCATCGGGAGCAATGCGACTGGTCTATTTCTACCACTGTGAGTCAGTCTAACCCGGTCGCGACAATTTTCAGTCCATTGCGTCATAAAAGTCTTTGAGCTCGCAAATAAATCAAGAACTTTCAAATAATATTTTACTACGACCAAAATTACCTTGGCCGGCCATAACCGATAATGTTATAAGATATTTTTAGTGCTCGACACCGAGTATTACTACCCGTTTGAGCTATACGCTTATGCACTAACTACGATAATGTGTTAGGGATTAGGAAGGTTGAATTTAGAGGAAGTATACCCGCATTTGCGTGAAGGGAGAGTGGAAAACCATTTAATGAAAAAATTCATCAAACAATATTTTAACAAACTATTCTTACCCTGTAAACACTCCACAATGCAACATTGATATTCACTACATTTAAATTCTTTGTACTAACTGTAATCTAGAGGAAACACAACAACCAGTCCCCTGAACTCTTGTTTCACTGCTAAGAGATTTTTGATAGAACCAAGATAAGTTTCCAGAAGAAATACAAGAATATCCGGTTCATGTTTCTTCATCTCCTTGGGCTCTAGAGTTTCCCGTGACGCTTGTAAGTTGTCCAGGAGTACTTGGTTCATACTCCGTGTGATCCCCACGACTACTTACCTATACATCACATTTATTTTCTCTTTTCAACTTTTTGTAATACTATAACAAAACTGTTATATTATATGTATTTAAATATTTATTGTTTACAAAATTTAATATTTAGCTTCATTTTCAACCCAAAACATTAAATTATTCATGTTAATTACATGAACACGCATAAACTACACAAATCATAAATATATTATACAGACTTACTGAATTAATTATAAAATGAATAACTATATAATTTTCTTTAAGTAATTTAAAATATCTTGGAAATACTAATGATATTTTTAAATTAAAATACCAAACATGTGCAACTGCATTCATTATTAAATCTCGTGCGCATTTATATTAAAAATTAACAAAACTAGTTGTAAATTTTTTGGTGGATACACTTTTTTCCTAAAACATGATAGAATATTAAATTTTATGAATAATTTAATGCATGAAAAAATGTAGAGCATAAGTTTTATCATAGTATTATAAAAGGAAGAAAGTATACGAGAGGAAATTTGATATAAATGGAAACCTGTTCGTGTTTCTGGTACATTTGGCAGTGGACAGCACAGCTGCAGCTGGCAGTTAATACTTACTAGCGCCGCGGTAAGATTCCCCTCCACATTCATTTGATCGAAAACGAGCTACCGTAAAGGTAAAAGCCAAGATCCTTTTTATTTTTGCCTCCTTAATAGTTTTACCAAAAATCAATTGTAAACAACTGTACAAAATTTAAAACTAATTGATTTGTTTCCCGACCAGAATTTAAACTTAGGACCCTTAGCAAGCAGCCACTCAACAAACTTACGCATTCAAAAAATAAACATGCATCACACATGATTTAGTATATAACAAACTTAGCTTAGTATATTAAAAAAACTCGTGAAAAATTAAATAAAAACTTGTCTCATCAGATGAAAAGAAAATATTAAAATATTGACATGACCTATCAATTCTTATCAGTTTTTTATGACATTGATCTGATATTTTACTTGACGTATTAGTGTCAAATAAAAAGTCAGCTACCTCTAATGTTTAGTTTTGTTATGTTTGTGAGCTTGTGGCAATGACCTGACCTATAAAACTAGCTCTTGCTCAACCGGATGTTACAAACCACATTACCGGAAGTGGTCAGGAACGAACCCGGCACTTCCGTCCACAAAGGAAGAGCTTAGCTCTTGAAACACTCAGTCCTCACCAAGTAGCAACAACGCCGCTAAACATTCCCACGATTCACTTTGAAACCGACCGAGCATTAGTGGTCGCCAGAAGTGGGACTCTTAGGAAATAGACGTATAATAGAGTCACTCGGGATCCAGGCTGGAGCATTGTTTCAACTTTTTTCGTGTGGTAGTTGGGGTAATGCAATAAATTCATGCTTCAACTTATCAAGAGATTAAATGCCGACGACAATAACAAACTAGGGTTGAACAGATACATTTAAGGGCCTAAGGGTGTCCTTACCTGGTAGAACCATACGAATATAATTATTATTGGGAACACAACCCATTTAATAGTTTAGCTATAGTCTCCAGCACATATTAATATAGACAAATGAAATAGAGTTATAGATAGCTCACCCTTTAACAATTATCTGTGATTATTTCTAAAACTTCAAGTGCTTATTTTAAGGAATTCATACATCATTCATAGCTGCCACTACTGTCGGGATTATATATTTTGGCTGCTATAATATTAATGTACTGATATTATAAAAAATTTGGCTGGTTCATATTAACTTTACCTACCTCTGAAAAATATCTCCATGTTAACTTAGTGTACAATAGTTATCAGCGTACTCTACTATATGTCTATATACGTATGAAATCCAAGTCAGCAAACATGAAGCTGAGCCAATCAAACTTTAAAGACGTCTATTGGAAGTGATAAACTCAGTAAATTGCCTTCTATTGAATCTTCCTCTTCTCATTTCCCACGGGGCAGTACCTCCTCCCTTCCCCCCTCTTGATATCTGCTCGCCATTGTGCTCTACAATTGGTCGGAGATATTGCCATTTCCTTGGAGATACTCAAACTTATTGGCACCCCCTGCTCTGGCCTGGTTAATGTCTACACTCCTCGTAAACCTTTCAGGGAGACTTCTATAGTGGCGCGGTCGACTGCAGCTATAACTGTTTGTATCCATCATATTTAGCACCACGACGGGCAATTCGGGAATTGTTCTCCTTCCTGAAACTTTGGGTTACATAACGACTGAATGTCAAGCTCAAATTATCTCGTTTTAAACATCAAATCACATGACTTAGCAGTAGTCAATTTTACCAAAAATAAAACTTAATTCCCTATATTTAAATGTAATCCATCTGTAAAAAAATTAAAAACTTGGAAAATACAGTAAATCTCATATTAAGAAATTAGTGGAAGCTTTGAATGGATAGTATAATGGTGAATATCTTTGATCGAATCTTATTTTCCATAAAAGTCACTGTACGTTATATATAAAGGTTGTGTCAAGATCACAGACTGGCGGGACTACATCTTGTGTCAACGTTATCACAAACTATTTCTCTTCTTTTATTCAAATCTTGGAATACAACTGTCAAATTTTGATACATCATTTTTTATTTTAACTACCCAAGACCGTATTTATTTTTAAGGCTCGAATTTAAGAATAGGGAAATATATTTCATAGACAATAATAATTGTTGTTTTCATTGCATCAATACACCTGGGAACAGCAGGATTCTTAGTTACTATACTTACGAAAATGTCCTCTTTTCTCCAATTTTTCAGGGTTTTTTTTAAGGAAAAACTTAAGACATTCAAAAGTTAACCTAAGTAAACTTTAACGTAATGAATATCTCACGATAAATCTCATGTACTCCTTGGTGAAATATTTAATATACTGCCGTCGAAAATGGCGTACAAGAATGATCTAACAAATGATGTGAAATATTATTTTAATTTATTTCATGTTTATCATCATACGTTCACCGCATTGATATTAAAGTGTTTATTGATGTGTTTCCACCAAGTTTTGTTATTGTCCAACTATGTGTGTAGTTGCTATGACAACCAGGTAAGCTCAGTAGTCCGGAGATTTGAGAGTTTGGCGCATCTGAGCAATAAGTTTGTTTTAACTCCCCTTTCCTCTTTTTCACAAGTCCAGTTAATATTACTTTATATTTATTTAGAAAACGTGAAAGTTTATAAGATAGTTTTTTTTAGTTCTGTGTGTAAATTATATCAACAGTTACTAAAATGCATCAATTTAAAATTGCATTTTTTTTTAAATTTCCACTATTAAATTAATGTTCCCGTAGATGAAATGAACACTTGTCAACGAGCCATCAAATAAACCTCCCCTGGACAAACCGTTGAAAACATCGGAGGCCCGTTATAATACAGAGGATGTGTAGGCTACTTGGGAAAAAATGAAATGCTTTTTATTAAATTGAATGGAAACCAATATTTAATGTATGTGCGCATAGAAGTAATAATAAAAATCGTATCATTATTACTGGAGTGCTCTTATATTTTGCCAGCCATTTGGTGTTGAGTTTAGTAAAAGTTCACCACAACCACCCCTATTCATCGGTGGGCATGTGGTTTAAATGCCAGTCTCACCTAGTCTAGTTTGCTGGTGACGGATAGGCTGGGGTTCAAATCCTTTTCGGGTGTATTGATCGTGGTTTCTCCTAAAATATTTCCCACTTTTCCTCAAGGCAAATGCTGGTACATTTACTATATTCATCCCTACCTCATTCGAGTAATCAAAATACAAATAGCCTGGATGGATGGTAAGACGTGGGAGTCATGAAAATATTGTTTTTTCTAAGTAAATATAAAAGTATTATGTAAAAGTGTTTGTTTATAATATATATGTTATACGATGGTTCTTATCATCTTTATTTGAGGATTATGTGCAAAGATAACTCTAAATATGCGTTATCATCACATCGGAAATATCGTAATCATTTTTCACGACGTATGTACTTGTCTTGCGATGTTTTAAATTCTCTTCTCAAACTGTGCCCTCTCATTAATTCACTTGGTTACCAAGTAGCCTCGTTTTCTGAACACGCCTTTCTGGGAATATTGATGACTCACAAAGAAACAACTTTTATCAAAATACAATTAAATTGAATTATTAGAAAGTTCCCGGGGACCTTACAACATTATTAACATAAAGGAAGATTTGTTACCACTGTTACTTCGAGCAGTTGCTTTGTTACCACTGTTACTTTGAATAGTTGATTTAGGTCAAAATTATATCATTTATCACTCTCAAAATGTATAGACGTTTGGATTATTTATCTCTGAAGATTTTTTGTTTTTTTTATGATTTACAACTCGAATTCATTGGACACTACCCATCACCTTTAACATCATGTTATATGACCCTGACGTTTAGTCCGTGTGCTCACCTGATCGGTGGAGAAATAGAGCATACATGTGTGGGATTTAGGGGAGGGGGGATGGAAGAGAATGTCAGCTTAGGTTCGTATTTGTTTCAGTTTTTTATAACAACAATATTTGTTGGACAAGAATATAATCTAGCTCGAGTACACGTTTAGTTCAATTTTCTACACGTGGTGATATCAACGTTTATTGAATATCTGTCATGAGCATAACAGTATTGGATTAGAAACTTTTTTAAATGAAGAGAAAAAATTGTCATTAATTCCAGGACACCCTCGACAGATATTCAACAACTGTTGATATCACCCTGGGAAGAAAATTAAACTCTTTGTTTGTACTGGAGCAATGTTTGATTTATGTCGACCGAAAAATGTTTTGCTATAAAAACTCTGCAAAAAAACACTTGTCTTAATTCGCGCCCCTTACATCCCCAATTCGTGCCCCCTACATACCCATCTTAAGGTTGCCAAATAGTGTTTGGTCCATACATCGTTTCTCTCTCTTTCTAAATGAAACAAATTAAAAATGGTTCGGCAGTAGAAAATCAAATATGTTATCATTGTTTGCCATGTGGTTGTCTTGGTACGTCTGTGGTTCAGTGATTGGGTGGTTATCAACAACCACATTGGTAAATAAAAGGGGCAGGGACTTGGCCACATTTATTGTCGTTTCCCATTACTTGCCAATCATTCCTAGCGGCTCCATTGTAAAGCTGACCCGGACAAATAGCACTCTTTATTTCCAAATGGACAGTAGCACTCTTCCTTTCACATTGCTTTACATGGACAGTAGCACTCTTATTTACACACTGTTTTACATGGACAGTAGCACTCTTAATTTCCCATTGCTTTACATGGACAGTAGCACTCTTATCTTCACACTACTTTACATGGACAGTAGCACTCTTATTTACACACTGCTTTACATGGACAGTAGCACTCTTATCTTCACACTACTTTACATGGACAGTAGCACTCTTATCTTCACATTGCTTTACATGGACAGTAGCACACTTATCTTCACATTGCTTTACATGGACAGTAGCACACTTATCTTCACGTGGCTTTACATGGACAGTAGTTTTAAATAAAGATTGATAAAGGCCGTTGTACAAAGTAAAGGAGAGAAAATAAAAAGCTACTTACGACATTTATTATAAATATTAGATTCGTGTCAATATTGTCTCTCTTTTAATACACTGGTGACAGGGTGGTCTAGAGCGTCCGACTCACAATATACTGGATTGTAGAGTTCAGTCATATCCACTATATTACGGATCTGAATTTAGAATTCAAATTTGGCTCTTGGAAAAAATATTGTGATCCTTAAAGGAAACATTAAATATAAATATTGACTAAATGTTAACAACTGTTGGTTGTATTGAATTTATTATAAGATTAATTAATTCTTTCATGAATGGTCTGGAGTCTGGATTTTATGTCTGAATTAATCAAACAGATTCACTTGTAGCTACAAACAGTCAGAATAGACGGACATTCAGAATTCCAATTTTTGTAGGTTTTTGGGTTTTTTTTAGTTCGGGGGAACTTAAAACGTAGAGGTCCATTACAGACTCTAGGTTGACATTCTGTCGACTATAATACTTTCAGGAAATAACTTTCTGTAGATAAGAAAGTAAAATAACTAGTGAGTGAATATATAATAATCTCCAATATCTCTTCAATTATTAATTACAATAAGAGCGACCGTTTATCATTTAATTGCACATAACTTAGATATGACATGACTTAACCTCATTAAACCAAGGAGCGGAGTTTAAAGAGACCTCTTTCAAGTTTATTACCCGAGTTAACATTATATTTGATATATACAACATTAAAATACCTTATTGATCCAACATAGAGTCAAACAAAGCACTCTCAGATAAGTATTGTGAACCGCTGAACTTATTTGACGAATACTCAATAAAACTGCCCCGCTACAAGATTTGCAAATCCCGCGTGAAGAGAGGGGGCAGGAGGGTGACTTTATTTCCTGGGTCAAATGGGGTGACGTATCCGAGCGGACCCAACTTGACTGATCGGTTTTACGAATAGCGAGTTCGTTTCCTTTTGTAAATGGGTCGAAATGAAGTGGATGGAATCGACTGCAGCTGTTGGTTGTAGTGTGATAAGTGTTATGTTGGTAGCGAGCGGGATTACGGTTGGTACGAGGATTAACGGTACGAAGACATATCACGTCCCGTCTCTTTCCAAGGACCTCTTGTCAGGATGAGATGAAAGTCTACATTTTCATTGGAAGTGCCTTATCTTACAACTAAAACTGTCTCTAGATCTACTTTCGCCTATTCATGCGCCAAGTCACTTTTGATAAACATGATCAATAAAATAACAATAATATAGTAAAATGTTATAATTTTTGACCACAACAAAATCTTACTAATATTATAAATGCGAAAGTTTGTGTGTTTGGATGTTTGGATGTTTGTTACACAATCACGCCAAAACTGCCGAACGGATTCGAATGAAACTTGGTATGTAGGTAGAGTATGTCCTGGAATAACACATAGGACTATTCCCAACCTTTTATTTTACATCAATTTTACAATACTAATGTTTAAACTTTTCGTATATAAGAGATATATTGTGATTTTAATTTTACGAGTAAATATGAATGTGATTATAGTTAAAATGTTAAAGTAAAGATAGCATAATACGGAAATATTATTTACAGCTAAAACTGAGAAAAAAGCGTAGATATTTGAAGAAAAATAAAGTTTGATTTATGACCAAAATAGTTTAGTTAAAAATTAAAAGATTTTATCAATTATTGCGGGCAAAGCCGCGACGGGTAAAAGCTAGTATGTTTATATTTCCTATCAATATTTTCCTATGATTTTTATTTATTTGAGATATTTAACGTGTATTTGCTCAACCGACTGATTATATCAGCACAAGAGAATTTCTACGAGCGAAAGTGAAAGGGCCCACCAATTTTGACGGGCAAGGTATGTTCACATACCTTTTAGGGCTCTTTTACACTCCACAATCGACGGCTTCCCCTCCGAAGGAAGTTGTGCTACGGATTTTTATCGCTCAAGAGAAATCCGTCGACGCCGGCTGGGTTTGAACCCACGAACATTGTGTTCTGAGGTGAGCACTTTACCCCAAGACCGCCGAGGATCTCTTTCTATTTATATCCGACTTGTTTGAAGTAAAATTTTATCTATTAAAAATGTTTATGGAAACCCTTGTACTACCAATAATTTGGGGACACAAGTTACAAACTAACTTAATTCTAGAACAGCTACAACAACGAGTCCCTCATCCGTAATTTCACCACTGAGGGGTTGAACCTCATATCTTCCTTTTAGGAGACCTTGGTTCGATTCTAGAAGGGATGAACGTAGCAGATCTAGTGTTGGTGCTCTCTTTCCGACTAAATACTGGTACAATTCCTCTATATTCAACCTCCTCATGTCTACCTTATCAGAGTAAATCTGTTGAGTTCTCAAACAAGTAGTAAGACAAGGTGCACACACATCAACAAAACATGTTACAAAACCCACACATCAAGGGGGGTCGAAGTGGGAGGGTGCCTGGTCAGATTTCAAGCACCAACTGTTCTCACCCTATACATTGGCCTCACCAGCGCCACCTGTTCTCACCCTGTATAGTGGCCTCACCAGTGTCCACTCAGCAGCGCCACCTGTTCTCACCCTGTATAGTGGCCTCACCAGCGCCACCTATTCTCACCCTGTATAGTGGCCTCACCAGTGTCCACTCACCAGCGCCACCTATTCTCACCCTGTATAGTGGCCTCACCAGTGTCCACTCACCAGCGCCACCTATTCTCACCCTGGATAGTGGCCTCACCAGTGTCCACTCACCAGCGCCACCTATTCTCACCCTGTATAGTGGCCTCACCAGTGTCCACTCACCAGCGCCACCTATTCTCACCCTGGATAGTGGCCTCACCAGTGTCCACTCACCAGCGCCACCTATTCTCACCCTGNGGCTACCAAGACGTTCCCCTCTCCCCCCTAGGGATTGTTGGAGGGAGATCAATAGGGAAAGTGTGCGCGCGCAGGTTTTGTGTCTGGGGGTGTATGAGGGGGGGTGGAAGGAGGGTGGTAGTAAGGAGGGGGTAGCAGCCATGTCGGGGGTTGTAGAGGACAGTACGAGCCCGGCCGGGTGACGACCCGGGGTGTATGTGCTGGTGACTACGACACCAACCGGGGAATTGAACCCAGGACCCTCACAACATCTCCTGAGGTCGCCTAACCCCTCGGTTGCAACAAGCGAATAAAGCTAGCTATATATATATATATTTGTGGTTCGGTGTTGTATACATTCCCGGGGAAAACAAGTGTTTTAAAATAATTATCCTCTTTCTGTGTTATCTCTCGTATCTCTACTTATCTCTACATGTCATTATTTCCTTGTTGCATTTGCTGTTTCACATACGTCTTATCTCTGTAGAGAAATTTATACATGTTCAGTGTGTGTTCAAAAGAAGATATATATTGTTATGACATCGATATAATATATAAATATAGTATTTTTAAAAATAAATAAAATTATTCTTCAAAAGTAATGTCTCATGTCGTTTTCTTTGTGGCCTAAATAAGAATCCTTGTATAAATAAATAATCTAGTGATATCCCCATCGTTGAATAACAAGTATTTTGTGTACGTCTAACATTTCGAGTCTGTTGATCGTCGTTTTAAAACGTTTCCATGTTTTGGACGCTGCGATAGTAAGTTATCTGTGTATACAACTTTTGTTGGCTAATACACATTCTTCCTGTCGTGTGTTTGTGTTTTGTGTGCTAGGTTTAGAAAAGGAACTCTCTCTCGAAACTTCGTTTCCGTCTTTCACCGATAGACATATACTATTGTATCGACTTATTTTTTTATACTTTACCTTAGTAAACAACACATTTTGTTCGTGTGGGTGATTTATTTAAAGTTTTGTGACCTGAACAAGTCTACTTACATAAGTGTGATGTATTTGTAAGTGCTGTTGAACTTAAATCAACCACGTTCCACTGAACATATGTTCCATTGAGAGCCTAACATTAAGTGTACTTTACTGACTCGTATCGGATCTCATCTATAAACGCTTATTCAGTGACTGTATACGATCATTGGGATTGACCAATCCAACCAATCACTACCAAGCGTCAAACATTTCTAGATTGGTCTCCGTGAGGAAAAGGTCGGCCGACAGACAGCAAGTGTTGAAGTCCTTTCATCGTCTGGAGATTTGAAGGTAACGAATTGTTTTTTTGTCTGTCGTGTGACCTTGAAGGAAGCGTGCTTCCCTCGACCACCTGCAGAGCTACCACCTGCACGGCAAGAAGGTGTTACTGCTTGAGGTCAGTCGGTGTCCGGTATTTTAACTTCATCACTTAGGGCTACCAACATTACACCGCGAATAATTGAGGCGGTCGTGATTAGTTTTAATTCGCCACGTCTTACCCCCCGTCCCAGACTACATGCATTGTAGTTACGTTAGTCGGGTGGGGGGATGAGTAAGGTAGAATGTTAGATTAAATGTACCTGAATTCGCATGGAGATAGAGTGGGACAACATTTTTTTTTTAAACTTCATCACATCTGGTTGGGATTCGTAGCCCTGACCTGCGCGTGACTGGAAAAAACCTCAGAACGGCTGATTAGGATTGGCTTGCAAGAACAAGGATTAATTTGAGGAAATGTTTAATGCAGATATTTACAGTACCAAACTACTCGAAGCAGGTGTTTACAGTCCAAAACATATAATCAACTTTCGGTATTAAGAGTCTACTTCCGGTTTGAGTTATCACTGTCAGTACAGATTTAACACATTCCCCTGAAAGAATATGTGTGTTGGTGGCCCTGAACCTCGGTTTGAGCAACTTCAATATTTAAAACTATCCAGTAAAGCAAACAGAGTAGAGGAAGTCCAGGGGTAAGGTGACAGACTTATGTGCTGGGGTCCGGGGTTCAATCCTCGGTCCCGGCACAGATTTATCTGATTGCCAAACCCTTCCTTCACCTCTGACAAGACGTGTATTAATCACAACTTGTGAATGTGTGGAATGCCAGGCCTCCACCGTGGTTCGGATCCCACGTTAAACTGTAGGTCCTCCATTTCATCTCACAATCACCCTACCATTACACATTAGCGTAAGTGCGTATAACCCGAACGGGTAGTAAGACGCGGTGCTAATAATAATAATAATAATAATAATAATAATAATAATAACATTCATACAAGTGTGTTTGTGCTGTTGACACTTGATTGGTTCTTAACTACGGTAGGTTGGATCATCCAAAGATAATCTTCATCGTGAATTAGACACAAGAAGATTTGAAAGTAGGACGACGATATAGTGATGGCCTTTTGAAAGGTTAAACATCTGTAAGTCTATGTTTAACGCACGGACTATTAACATTTAATATAAGAGCTTATATATGAGAAGGATTAACAGGATGAAATGCACCTTCATTCATTTGAATATATCATATTAAGAGAGAGAGGCAAGCAATGCTCCTAACTAGGATTCGAACCCAGGTCCAAACACCCGGACTAGAGTCAGCTACGAAAGTTGATAAAGAGGACTTTAAGAGAAAAAATGTTAGAAAAGTAATTTGGAGGGGGGAGAAGGGGAAAACTCGATTTAAAAAATTGTTTAAAAGATAATTGAGACTTATCCTTTGACCACTGAGGGAGGGAGAGCGGGGGGTCTTGGAAACATCGGTCAGTTTACTCGCCTCTAAAAGTCTCTGGTTCGAATCCGAGATAAGACTCGGGGTGAACATATACAGGACAACAGCGACTCCTAGTCCCAGACGCTAACAGCCCACCGCGCATTGATATCTAGTTATTAATAATAAACAGTACCATATCTTAGCATCGTCTTTGCTGCAGCTCCTCCTCTTAATGAGGTTCGACGGGAGTTTGTTTATAGCACCGCGTCTTACTACCCGTCCGGGTTAAACTCCTATATACTAATTACGCTAATGTGTTAGGGGTGAGGAAGGTTCAATTTAGATAAAGTCTACCCGCATTTTCGTGGAGAGAGAATGGAAAACTATTTTGAAAAAAAACCACACTCAGTACACCCGACTGGAATCGAACCCCAGTGCCTCCGTCATCGGCAGTCTAGTCTACTGTAAGGGTGACGCCTTATACCATGCGGCCACGAAGTGGATAAAATGAAACTTGTTTATAAAATTAAAAATCAATTTTTTAACTGGGGATATTTACAGATTGAAACTTTGACGTCGATTTGTTTGACAATAGGATATTCTATAGATGCGCGTGGCATGTGTTTATTATTAGAAACGATTAATTTAGATTTCCTCTAAGTTTTAATTGCTCAAGCCCAGGTTTGGAATAGTGATATGTTAGTCTAATATATAAATAAAGTTTTTTCAAGATGTTATGTTAAATATACGACCAATTGAGTTTCACGTCTACAAAATGTAAACATTATGTTTGTATTTTTTAAAAGACACTATTTATTTGAACATTCCAAAATGAATGTTAAAAATGCGTAAAACCATTTTTTTTTAATTTACGCATCTATCAGTATCAAGTGACATAACGGGCTAACTAATACAGTTTTATATATTATTATCTAGATAAAATTGTAATAGAAAACTAGAATAAACATATTCATCTATTTTTAGTGTTTCGTGTTTTTAGTCAACAAAATATGTATTAGTATTTATTTGCATGTAATTTCGTCAAACATATTCTAATATGTGTTATGTATCACCGTTTAGAGACATCAAATCTAAGCTTACATTACAGTTTACGTCATCAATGTACTAAATATAAAATGTCTTACCTTGGTACTCAATCATGAGGATGAATGACAAGAAAAAAAATGTATCTGATCAGAATACACCGTTTTGAAACGTTTTACAAGCAAAACAAAAAAATGCAATGTAATATAACATAAAAATGACATTTAAACCGTTATGTATTTATTTAGATAATAACTAAATCAGCTACGCATCACTTGAAATAAGTCTACTTTATTTGGATCAGTTTGTACGGTTGACTGAAGGCATTATTGCCAACTTACCGTTTTTACCATTACTTCTAGCATTTTTGACCAAAATATTAAGTTAACGAGAATTCAAGATTTATTTTAATATCATACTACATATTTTTTTCTTTAGAAGAGTGAAAAAGTTTCGTTCATATTATTTTCTTGGTTTTAAAATAATCTAAGTGCAAGATAGGTAAATGACTAAGTGGCAATTTAATTATTCAATTATGAATTTACTGCTATTTTTAATTGGGCGTACTACCGTTTATTTTTCTTGATAGACCGAAATGCTTAGCTTAACTCTTTGCATTATACATAAAGGGAATAAAAAATACCTAATCGCAAATAAATGTACAAAGATTTTGGCAGGGTGAAGCATGATTGGACTGGTTTTAAGTAGCTTTATTTAGTTAAAATACAGTGGTAAGATCAATATTATTTTTATCGTTTCATAAGGGATTTTGGTAAAATGAGTTGGTAACACTGACTGAAGGCTACAAGGAGCTATCAATAAATAACGACCCAGTGAGAGGTTTAACCATACAGGTCATCAGATTTCCGAGTATCTCTGGTTCGAAGCCCATCTGGAGATGTCAAATGGGGCCAGGCGCGAGGAGTTTGTAGCTTAAGAGCACCTCCTGAGGAAATACACCTTTTTGCACACTGTGGGTATCGAACCCCAGCTCCTTCATAACTTCGCTACCAATATCAACTTGTGAGGTAAAAATGTTCCCTGTTCATGGACAACCCTTGAATGAATACTCCCCCTCCCCCGTGTTTAGCGGGCCGGGAGAGGGGGAGTTCTGGCTCTCTGCCACTGCCTACTTGTTGAGGACTCGAGCTAAATTGTTTCCAAACACACAGAAATATAGATTTTTACTAACGGGCCGAGGTAATGGTCGTAGCCTTTCCGTTAAATGTTTCGGGAGAAGATCGTCTCTTGTGTTTCAGAGTGAGAGAGAGACATTCCTTGAGACATACTCGTGTCTCGGAACTAGAGAGACACTTCTTGAGACATTGCAGTGCATCCATACATAGGGAACACGGATAACGACTTTTTTTTTTTTTTGCTAAGATCCCAGCCCGGTGCCCTGAAATTATTTTTAATTGAATGGTTTTCTACTTTCTCACCTCACGCTAATCCGTGTACACTTCCTCTAAATTCTCCCTCCTCCTCCCTGTTTCGTTAGTGTAAATACTCTGATAGCCCAAGCGGGGAGTCAGACGTGCGTAGCACTTAAAATAAAACATTTGATTGAAGATGCAGCTTAGTGGTATCGAACACCGGTCCTCGCGTTAACCAAGACCTTGTGGGTCAAGTGAAGATCACGTCACGTGAACAAAGTGCGTGAGTGCGTAGTGTGATATAATCACGAGGCCAGCCCCATTTCATCACATTATCATCCTCAGAGACTCGTCATGATAAATATTTGCATCATTAGTCAGTGAAATATTCATGTTTCCAGCAGTCCGGAAGATAATGCGGTTTTATTCAGTAACAACGCGGTGGAAGGGATAGTTTATTATTATTATTATTACTAGCACCGCGTCTTACTACCCGTTCGGGTTACACACACTTACGCTAATGTGCAATGGTAGGGTGATTGTGAGATGAAATGGAGGACATACAGTTTAACGTGGGATCCGAACTACGGTGGAGGCCTGGCATTCCACACATTCACAAGTTGTGATTAATACACATCTTGTCAGAGGTGAAGGAAGGGTTTGGCAATCAGATAAACCTGTGCCGGGACCGAGGATTGAACCCCGGACCCTCANTTGTCAGAGGTGAAGGAAGGGTTTGGCAATCAGATAAACCTGTGCCGGGACCGAGGATTGAACCCCGGACCCTCAGCACACAAGTCCGACACCTTACCCCTAGATCACCAGGTCACCTGTCACCAGCAAATGTTTTCTGCGATGACGTAGGGGGTTGGTCATGTGGATTAGGAAACTTCCCTTGCATTGAAGCTTTGCCGATTGGCGTAATTCTAGTGGCCCCATTTCATAAACTGGTTCAAAAATACATATAATTGTACACTTTCCTCCATATATCGGTAGTAAATGATGTTTTAAGTTGGCAGCAATTATTTTCTCCTGTCTATAATGTTAGTGTCCTTATGTTTATAATAGCAGGTACTTAGCTAGATTAGAACAGACACTTTCCTCCTGTTATGTTCGTTTCCCTGACTTTTTTCACAGGGATAATTGCAGTTACTAATTATAGTTGGCCACCTCTTGGCTGTAACTATGTGCTGGGGATATAATCACCTGCAGGTGCAACCAGAAATGTACAAACACCACTTTAAAGGTTAAAAAGGACGACGCGAAAAACAAGCACTTATGTTAGATTAAAAATAGACCTCTGGTTTCTATACTTTTTATAAGTTTTTATTTTTCTTCAAACTTTATTTTTATTTTTTACACACGAATTTTTTGTATAAAAAATATAGGATGAAAAGAGGTCTTGAAATTTTAACGACCCAGCTGATGTTTATTTTTTTATTTTTTCATTCAAGGAGCTTAACTGATGAAATATTTGCTGTTCACTTATAATTATGCATGTTTTATAATTGTTCTTCATTTAATTGTGATTGTAACATTGATTATTTAATCTTAAATGTGTGTATTTACTATTTCATAAATGTTAATATTAATTAATAAATCTGTATATTTGGCTGCTTATTTAATGGCGATTAAAAAAATAAGTAATGTAATTTATTTTCTAACTTTCTCAATATTTAGAGACGGAAGCGGCCCGTGGGTTGTTGCCGAGGCAAGCGATACTTGACGCGACTGTACCTAGAAAGGCGGGTGTTAAAATGAATATAATGAGGGAAAAGTAACAGTTTACTAGGTACAGTCTCGTAAAGCCTTGCTTGCCTAGGTAACAACCCACAACCGTCTCCTGGTTAGTTGGTTGGTTTTATTTGGGGTATTAATGCGCACTTTCTAATCCGCGCTGGTGGACAAGCGGTCTAAATGCCAAGTTTATTTAGTTTGGTTAGCCAGTGAAGGGTCTGAGTTCGGATCCAGGTCTGAGGATGTTTTATTATATATATGGACGAATAGTGAGATTAATAAAACTCGATCATATGACAGACACAACACCCAGTCCTCTGAACGTCAGTTCATCCCCGTGAAAGGGCAGGTCCCAATTTTACCGAAGATATTCCTTTCAGCCATGACCGGGAATCGAACCCAGAGCTATCAAGGTCAGAATATAGAACAGTAATCTTATTTTGTTCCATCCCCTAACTCCCCTGTTGCACTTCCCCCTCTTAGTCCGAGCCATTGGGAGGGGGGGGGTTTCCCGGGCATATCCCCAAGACGGCATCCCCCCCCTCCCTTCACTCTCCTCTAGAGACGTGCAGAGGGACCGGGTCTGCTGACAGTGGGTTGAAGGGGGCTCTTGGGGACCTCTGTTAGGACTGGCCGGGGACCACAGCCTCTCTTTCCTACTCTATTTTATTATTTTTTATTATTTTTTTAGCACCACGTATTACTACCCATTCAGGTTAAAATACGTTTATGCACTAATTAAGATAATGGGTTAGGATTGAGGAAGGTTGATTTATAGGAAGTGTACCTTCATTTGCGTGGAAGAAGAGTGGGAAACCATTTAGGCAATAACCCCCCTAAGCACACCCTTCTGGAACCGAACCACGATCTTTCCGTCATCGGTAGTATAGTTTTTTGCGAGAATAACGCCTTAGACCATGCGGTAACTGAAGCGGGTCTCTCTTATTCCTTATGACATTGTCATGTAGTGGAGTGTTGCCAGGGTAATCAGAGCTTGTTACAACTGTACCTGTGATATGTTATCTCCCACTCTGTCCCCATTT
>CABFWB010008588.1:0-11444 GCA_902151455.1 Timema bartmani
CTACTAGTAAGACTGTAGTAACTATAATAACATGGAGGGAGGTCTACTGTTCACAGAACTACTAGTAAGACTATAGTAACTATAATAACATGGAGGGAGCGAAGTCTACTGTTCACAGAACTGCTTGTTATGTCATATTTGTGTTTCTAACAGGAGCTCGTCATACAAAGAGTGAGAATCAATCAGGTTATCCAGCAAGTGTCCACGGGAACGCAAGCAACTTGTGTGTGTGGACTGTACGAAGCTCACATAGACTGCATGTGTGGTTGTGTTCAGTAATCAATGACCCCTACAACCCCCTCCATTCCTCACTCCACATTTGCTCTCTTCTGCGGCCGGCCAGCGTGGACCGACTGATCCTATAATTATACAACCACATTCAACAAGTTTTTATGGCGGCACGCGGACCCTAAGCTCAATTGTTACTACCTACGACTGGAATTGTGAGTTGGAGAAGTTTTGGTTTTTGAAAATTTGCCTTAAGAATATCCCCTTTTTTTTCGGAAATCTTTCTATTTTGAAAAATTTCAACTAACTTTTTTTTAATATAACCAGCTGTTTAAATGGAACGAATGCAATCGAAGTAGTCCAGGTTTAATTCCTCCCGAGGAACTTATACCTGAAAGATTTACAGCGATTCCAGTTATCTTCTCGACTACAGCGTTCGGTGGTTGAATGTGTCACTTACGTCGGGTTTCTGAAGACCAGCTATGTAACGACTTTAATCGTTTAATATATTCCGTTCTCTTGAGATTCAATGACCTGAATATTCTATTGAAAATTTTTATCTCTAATCGCCATAATATTTATATTTTAGTTTCAGCACACAATCAATTGAATAAAATCATTTGAAGGTTGTTTTAAGTACTTTATCTTCCCCCAAGTCATTATTTGATGTATTTATGACTCTGGGTGCCGCCTCCCTCAGCCCTGCTATTAGCAGACCCACTTAGCAGACCACAAGCTACGTAAGACCAGGTATTGCTCTTACACGTTCTATTTGTGTAGTCTATTTTACATCTCTTTCATAATAACAGAATCATTAGTAGTTTAGACGCAAAGAATGAAGTAGATGAATTTAATGAAGTAAAAAGAAATTAGATTGTAGACAAATAAATAAACACCCGGAAAGCACACTTACGAGACATGAAGGTATTTATAAAAAAACTACAGTCCACACAAACACTGAAAATATTAGTTGCATAATATACATAATATACAATAACTATCATAGCCCCACAAATAACAATAACAGATGTCACTCAGTACAAGAGCTATTGCACATTCTAATAACAGGGCGCTATAATTACTACAGCACATTAATTTATTATAACAGATTATTGCTACCACTACAAACCTTTAGATTAATAATTTAAAAAAGTACACATTCTTTTTAATTTTTCAACTTAATTTTTTTATGGTTTGAATGAAAGCTACATAAAAGATTACATGTTACAATTATTACCAAGAACTTTAAGGTAACTTATTTCATGTTCGTAATTGAACATTTAGAAATAAGAATAAAAACATGACATAACATAACAATTTATCTCATATTTATTTTTTATTGGAGCATTTATTAATATATCCGTTCTAAGTTTATTTTTCGCTCCACCTATTCGAGGAATATCACGGTAGCTCTGATGGCGGCTGATTCAATAATTTGAGGATGGCGTGTCAACTTATTTATTATTTAGCATAAGAATTTGAATATTTGCCAATTGCACACACTTGTTTATTAGATGATAGTAATATTAGGATAACCAGTAGACCAACCCTCTGACAAGGATAATAATAACAATATTTGGTGAATCTTCAACCAGTCCATAAATATTTCTCTCAGCATTAAACGTTGTCAAGATTCCAAGAAGACGCTTTTTTCTTTATGGCGGCAGAGTCTCGGGAGAAAGTGTGGTAAGTGTTTTATATTTTAATAATATCTTGTATAGCTCATGTCCCACCCATCCAAAGGTCAAGGATTCTAATCCCAATCCATTATATATTTTTAAAATACCTCCAATAATTATATTATCTGTAAACTCAGCTAACAATACAAGACACTGGACGAAAAGTATGAACATTAAATATAATTTTATGTTAGATTTTTTTCTACCTTTATCTCACTAACATGAAAGTTTTAAAATAATATTGTTTTTCAATATTTCCTTTTTACAACTTAAAAGTTTAGTTAAAATATATACTTTCATAAATACTCTTAGATTTATTCAAAATAATGAATATAAACGGAGCCAGAAAATGTGTTTAGTTGGCTGTTTTAGAAAGGTTTAAGTATTTTGTAAGTACCGTGTGATAAAAAGCATATCAAAATAAAAAACTAGATATGGAAATCACAAGATTTATCACCTGATGATGATGATTATTATTTTGAAACACAAATAGTTTGATTTCTAAGAATCCACATGAATTTATTAACATGATGAATATGGGACTATCAAGATACATTCTGCTTTATTTTAGATAATAGATATTTATTTACATCCAGATTGGTTTAAAAATCAGAAAAAAACATTTATAAAGATTTTTTAAAAATCAGATGTTATTTTTGATGAATTAGAGCACCTTTAGACAATATTGGCCGATTTTTAATTTTGTAAACTTGGTAGAATGATCAATTTTTTTAAACTCAAAAAGACATTTTTATTACTAACTTTAATAAAAGTTTTTTTTCCCTCTTAAATGTTTTTACGTTATTGAAATTATGAAAATAAATGTTTGAATTTGTTTTATGGTGATATCTTTGGCTGTGATTTACAAATGAGAGCTTCTTAAAGCTTGACTTCCCTTTATAAATAAAGATGGTGAACCGGACAAGATGGCTGATGGCTGATGACGTCAATACTACCTGTAATCGTGCGCTTGTTTTTATAAATAAAATACTTCTATTTCAAAACAAATTTTTTGAAAGGATTTTTCTGTAAAGTTCTAAAACCAATATTTACTCATGTTATAATTTATTGTGGCCAGCTAAAAACCAGATAAATGCGTGAATATAAGACTTGTTAACTAATTATTTCTTGTACTATAATTTATCTGGTTGACATAGCCAAAAATCATATTTCAATTAGTCATGAACAATCCAATTCTACAGCAATACTCTTGGACATATTTGTAGCTATAGCCAAGGCCGTAGCCAGCCAATAATTTCAGCGGGGTTTGGTGGGACCCCAATTGGCGGAGTCTAAAAAAAAATTATAAACACCTCTAGAAGCTATTTGAAGTGTTTTTTTTATGGCAACATAGCACCATAACTGCCGAAGGTTAGAATTTAAAAAATTGATTAAACACCTCTAGAAGCTCTTTGAAGGGATTTTTATGGCAACATAACACTATAACTGCCAAAGGCTAGAAAAAATTCTAAATATTAGACAACTCTAGAAAATATTTGAAGTGCTATTTACGGTAACACAGCCTCCTAATTTGTACTTGTGCCTTAATTTTGATATTGTTTGAACCACAAATAAAGTCATATATACTTTGTTCACTAAATTTTGGGGGGTTTGAACCCTCAAAACCCCCCCTGACTGCGGCCTTGGTTATAGCTTTAAGGATCAAATAAACACAATTTTTACAAAAGTTGACATTATTGACTTTCGATCAACGTCTGTTCCAAAATCAATTGTGCAATATATTTCAGGACGTATCGTTTGTTGCACTCTATGTCTAGGCTCTTCAGGTAGGAGTTTAAATGACATAATCCCCTTAGCCACATAACAACCCTCGCTCCTTCAGTTTTGTCTAACACATCCTTTGTAGATACACACTTTCTGTGTATCCACTCCTTTCCGAATTGCTGAGTCCAAAACCTTTTTCATTGACCACCACCTTCTGCTTGTGTTCAACAAGTATCATTCACCACCACCCTCTGTTTGTGTTCAACAAGTATAATTCACCACCACCCTCTGCTTGTCAGTTTCATCATGGTACCTCCACGGAAAAGCTTCAAGCCATATTAATCGTTAGTGTGCGGGATTTGATTGTTTGTTAACATTTCTAGTGAAGCCCTTCCCTGCAAACATCATGAGAAGGTTTGATACGAGGAAAATAAAGAGCTTGGTTGAGGTGATAAATCAGTGTATCGGATTCTAGGTCGAGGCTTCTCCAACGATTCTTCCAACGATCTTAGAGATCTACGAGTAGTTATTCACAGCCTCCTCAATGGTGACATACACATGGTAGCTTGGAACTGGTTGTTCTCGACATACTGGAGACTCTATATGACTCATAGCTCAAGTCTAATAGAAAGAGCCTTATCAACAGCTAGGAAAGTTACGAGATCAACTTTCACTTGTTCATACTTCTAGTAATGAGATTTGCAGGTTGCACTTTTGAAAGATATTATCAAAACCTACAAAAACACATTAAAATTTCATCAATGTTGTGTCGATGACATAGAGTAAGCAAGTATGCGTAAAAACTACGAGTGGCATTAGCTAAACATAAATTAGTATTTTAGCTGCCATTATTTTCCATAGGAGAAGCTTCGTAAATTTATCTTCTATCTATTTCGTTCCAAAACTTAGTCAAAGTTTTTGTAGTTTCTTACAGTACTAATGTTCGAAGATTAATTTGCTAGCACTGATATCTATACTTTCCAACGACGACTTGAAATGTTACTGTCCCAGTGGACAGAGTGAATGAATCATCACGTGTCTGAAGAAATGGACGACCAACAGTATGTGGAGAGTACACGATAAGTGTGACTGACAAAGCTTTGAGTATCATGCTTACCATGCTCGAGGCAGATGTGCTGACCATTATCCAAACACTGAGCTCTACCTCTCATCAGGAACCAGGTTGTCCAATGTGCAGGTATCCACAAGACGAGGTTTCGCCTTGTATCTTGGGAGGAATGTACTATATTACATTCAATTGCCAACATAGCATTTCTACATTAATATTAAGGTCGGGTGGGAGGGAATGCCTGTACAGATCCGTATATAGAGAAAGTATTGTAACCGTTAACATTTTTTTACCTCAAGATTATTAAGAATCCCTACGTTTTATTTGCCGCCATACCCAAAAAAGTGGATTTTTGATTTCCTGTTCCCATGTCTGTCTGTCTGTCCCTGGGCCTAGATCATAAACAGTTAAATGGATTTTTGTTTACACTTTATTATATTAAAATGCTATACATCAGTATTGTTTTTTTGAGTTTGAGCCTAACCCTAAATTTAGAGTGGTTTACTGATGAGTGATTTTTTGAAAATTAGCAATTCTTCGAAAATGGCTTTAACGATTTTGTTTAAAATATAGGCCTATATTTAGGGAGTGTTTGACCTGACAAATATTACTGTACACCTTTTTGGGTGAAAAACTCGTTTAAGGGTAGCTTATAAATAATTTATTAAAACACATTTGGAATGTTTTAAAAGTAGATAGAGCCATTTTGTCCAAAATTGGTGTTCGGGGACCATTTTACATGATAAATTATAATGTAGCTCATATTTATTTTTCAAACTTATTTACGGGTAGTTTACTTAAGACAAAGTTTAGGAAATTTTAAATATTTTGAAAGTTACATAAGACTTTGGGTTTTCGAGAAACGCTTTTTATGAAAAATAAGAATACTATTTTATTTTTACAAATAATAATAATAATAATAATTTTAGGGTAGATAAAAAAAATGACTGATTTTTAAAGATTCAACATTAATTTGTTGAATATAATTTGAACAATTTTGCTCAAAATTCACATATGAAGAGTGCTTATCATGACTAACAAGATGATAAGTTGTTTTTTTTCTGGGAAAAATTAACTATCTTACCGTGTGAAATGCCAGGTCTCCACCGTGGTTCGGATCCCACGTTAAACTGTAGGTCCTCCATTTCATCTCACAATCACCCTACCATTACACATTAGCGTAAGTGTGTATAAGCCGAACGGGTAGTAAGACGCAGTGCTAGTAATAATAATAATAATAATAATAACTATCTTATCGATTCATTATTTTTGAATTATCCTCCCAATCTATAATATTCTCTGTGAAAAATTTGGTACGGTTGTGTCTTAACATTTAATTTAATAGCAAACAAATATTATCTTTTTCTAAAATTAATTTAATATTGGTTCAATAGATGCGTTTATTTTAATTTTCTCTCCATAGAGACAGACAGCGCCAGTTGTACATTTGTCGTGAGAGGGGAGATGGAAACGAATCAAAGTAGTGAGACGGATAATATAAATTTGATGCAGGCAGTAGAGACCAGGTTATAGTTGTTGGGGCTATATTGACTGAATTGTTTTGTCGTGTGTGTGTGTGTGTGGGTGTGTGTGGGTGTGTGAGAGTAGCGGCACATTGTTTGAACAGGTCTACACAGTGTACAGAACAGGGGAAGGGGGTAATGAGGACATTAAATACAATTTGATTGATGTAGTCCGCTGAATGCCCGGAACTGGCTAACGCCAATCAACCAGAACCGCAAATGCAACCTCGCAACAAACTGGTCCATGTGTACTGTCCCCCACAACTGCAGTTAGACCATCCATCCTTCCCTGTCACCCACAACTGCAGTTAGATCTCTCACTCCATCCTTCCCTGTCCTCCACAACTGCAGTTAGACCACTCATTCCATCCTTCCCTGTCCCACACAACTGCAGTTAGACCACTCACTCTATCCTTCCCTGTCCCCCACAACTGTAGTTAGACCACTCACTCCATCCTTCCCTGTGCTCCACAACTGCAGTTAGACCTCTCACTCCATCCTTCCCTGTCCCCCACAACTGCAGTTATACCTCTCACTCCATCCTTCCCTGTCCTCCACAACTGCAGTTAGACCTCTCACTGCATCCTTCCCTGTCCCCCACAACTGCAGTTATACCTCTCACTCCATCCTTCCCTGTCCTCCACAACTGCAGTTAGATCTCTCACTCCATCCTTCCCTGTCACCCACAACTGCAGTTAGATCTCTCACTCCATCCTTCCCTGTCCTCCACAACTGCAGTTAGACCTCTCACTCCATCCTTATCTGTTCTCATCAATTTTGGGCCGAGATCACAGGACTTTAAGGTGCTCTTGAAGCAACAGTTAAGGCTCGTATTTGTTTTAGTTTTGACAACAAACTACATTTTTGTACAAAAATAAATAAAACTGTTGCTCCAGTGGATATGTTTAGTTAAATTTTCTACACACGGTGCTATCAACATGAAGAGAAAAAGTGGTCAGTAAATTCTAGAACACCCTCGACAGATATTCAACAACTGTTGATATCACCTTGTTCCAGGAAACCCTCGACAGATATTCAACAACTGTTGATATCACCTTGTTTCAGGACAACCTCGACAAATATCCAACAGCTATTGATATCACCTTGTTCCAGGACACCCTCGACAGATATTCAACAACTGTTGATATCACCTCGTTCCAGGACATTTTCAACAGATATTCAACAACTGTTGATATCACCTTGTTCCAGGACCCCCTCGACAAATATTCAACAACTGTTGATATCACCTTGTTCCAGGACCCTTTCGACAGATATTCAACAACTGTTGATATCACCCTGTTCCAGGACAACCTCGACAAATATCCAACAACTGTTGATATCACCTTGTTCTAGGACACCCTCAACAAATATCCAACAACTGTTGATATCACATTGTTCCAGGACAACCTCGACAGATATTCAACAACTGTTGATATCACCTTGCTCCAGGACACTCTCGACAGATATTCAACAATTGTTGATATCACTTGGTTCCAGGAAACCCTCGACAGATATTCCACAACTGTTGATATCACCTTGTTCTAGGACAACCTTGACAAATATCCAACAACTTTTGATATCACCTTGTTCCAGGACACTCTCGACAGATATTCAGCAACTGTTGATATCACCTTGTTCCAGGACACTTTCGACAGATATTCAACAACTGTTGATAGCACCTTGTTCCAGGGCACCCTCGACAGATATTCAACAAATGTTGATATCACCTTGTTCCAGGACACTCTCGACAGATATTCAGCAACTGTTGATATCACCTTGTCCCAGGACACCCTCGACAAATATTCAACAACTGTTGATATCACCTTGTTTCAAGACCACCTCAACAGATATTTAACAACTGTTGATATCACCTTGTTCCAGGACCCCCTATACAGATATTCAACAACTGGTAATATCACCTTGTTCCAGGAAACCCTCGACAGATATTCAACAACTGTTGATAGCACCTTGTTCCAGGACACCCTCGACAGATATTTAACAACTGTTGATATCACCTTGCTCCAGGACCCCCTCGACAGATATTCAACAACTGTTGATATCACTGTGTGTAGGAAATTAAACTAAATGTTTCTACTGGAGCAATATTTTATTTATTTTGACCAAAAAAGGTTTTGATATTAAAAGTGCAAAAATCCTCACCTTTTCTCACGTTAGTTGTAGGCCTACTCTCTGAACTAATCTGTTGTATCAGCACATGGTCAGAGGATTCAGTCTCGTATTGTCTGGTTTTCGTGAGCCTGTGGATTGAATTTGCTTGGGTGGTTTCACCCTATCTCCATGCAAATGTTGGTACATTTACTATAAATTAAAACCTACGCATCCGCACCCCATAAGCGTAATTAACATACACATTATGTTTTCAATGAGTACTGATAATCCCAAAGTAAATATCTCAGTGGAGAGAGTAGGCCTACTCTCCTTAAGGAGGCAGACCCTCCAATCGAGGGGAGAGGGGGTTGCTATATTGAAAGAGTAATTTTACCATTCAGGAATAGGTGAGAGGTTGGCATACCTGACTTGTTATAAAGAAACCCAGAGCTATATCTGCACCGAATGCAGCGGGAGATTGTTAGTCACTGTATGGTTTCCTATCGTCTCCATGGTCGAATGTTGGTGCATTTACCCTAAATACCTCCATATCAATCTGTAATCCCGTACCAGAAAGCTCAAGTCCCTAATGGATCCAAGAGCATAACAGCTTTCATCATCCTAGGAGCTTGCGGCGACATCTATATCTTGTTGAATCCCCCCCCCCCCCTCCCTCCGTTCCCTTCAGACCTAGTGAGGGATATCATTCCCCCAATACTCCCTTAAANCTAGGAGCTTGCGGCGACATCTATATCTTGTTGAATCCCCCCCCCACCCTCCCTCCGTTCCCTTCAGACCTAGTGAGGGATATCATTCCCCCAATACTCCCTTAAACCAGTCCTGGCAATACTAGCAACTGTTGAAACACAGCAAAACGAGAACAAACTTTAAGCTCTGGTCAGCACCTACTTTAGTATTAATGAAGGATAATAATTTGATTTAAAATTAATAATTAGAGGTGGAGGGCCGGTTTCATTTATAAAGAGACGGGAAAATGAAGGGTAGGGTGGGGGTGGTATTACCAACATAAGGACAAATTATATTGGTTGGCATCTTGAAGAAGATAAATAAAATAAAATGGATGCTGGAATAAATACGAGGCATCGCTAGTAATGTACACTACAGTTTGATACAGACAGAAATACACTCTTTTTGGCAGTTAAATTGTTTACTAAAATAACTGTTTATATGTTTATACGTCAATTAATATGGTATGAAATTGTCCCTTTTAATTCAATACACATACAATAACGCTAATATTATAGTAATATGTCACCGATGTTGAGCCTAAAATTAGTTTTATTATATTTAAAAAAAGTTTCTTTCCATCATAATCCTTCTATAGTTACAGTGAAAATAATTATTATATGGTGCTTGTTTTATGGTATGGGCAAAATTGATTAAATTATTATTGATAAACCAAGTTTCGACTTTGATTAGCTAAAAATTATCAAAAGATTACCAATAAAAACTTGATACATAAATTATAAAAATAATCAAATTCATAAAAAGTTTCGAAAAATACGAGCTTTAGCTCTTAGTAAATGCACATGACTAAAGCAAAGAAGCAATTTACTAATGCAAACTAAATCATATTATATATGCCCTTAACAACTAAACTCTTGCGTCATGCTGAATATAGCATTGGTACAGAGTTTATGTGCTCAAGAGCATTGTCTGTGATGAAACAGAAGAGAGATGACATGTTATAAAAATCTGGGATCTGCTGATAGCCTGGTAGACAGATCGCAGAAGTTGAATGAGTGGAAACAAAAAAAAAATATCTAGAAATCGAGTTGAGACATATTGGATTAATAAACCTACTTAAAGTAAAAATTGTTTTTCGTAAATATATCAGTTGAGTACATTTCAAATGTGTTATACACACGAGAATCTCAATGACTATATTTAGAATGAACCGGTGACCTAGTGGTCTAGGGGTAAGGTGTCAGACTTCTGTGTTGGGGGTCCGGGGCTTAATACTCGGTCCCGGCTCAGATTTATCTGATTGCCAAACCCTTTCCTCACCTCTGACAAGACGTGTATTAATCACAACTTGTGAATGTGTGGAATGCCAGGCCTCCAACGTGGTTCGGATTCCACATTAAACTGTAGGTCCTCCATTTCATCTCATAATCACCCTACCATTACACACTAGCGTAAGTGCGTATAAACCGAACGGGTAGTAAGACGCGGTGCTAATAATAATAGTTATAGAATGAACCAAAAAGAAACTGACGAAATAATATGTTATATATCACCTTTGGTGCAGTTAACGAAATCAAGTTTGTGTTAGTACAATATAAAACATTTGTAAAACCTTTTATATAAAAAACAGAGAGAGTAGAATATTTACAGCCCAGTAATTATAAGTAGAGGACAGTAATAGCACACATATAATTTATTTATACATTAATAACATCACTAGTAGGTGCAGGAGTTGAGACAGTTATCACATTGCTCATGTAGTGCCTATTGTCAACATCAATCAATGGGCGTAAAGGTTGACTCAAATGCCATGCGTATTATTCATGTTGTACCGTATTATCAACATCACCTGATTGTGAACCAACAGTGCACCATAGAGTATTAAGGTTGCATGAGATTAATAATATTATTTCCTTGTTAAGATATCAACCATGAAGCTCTGCAGACAAGAACTGAGTCATGTTATCAGCTTCATCTATATCAGTAAACGATGAGAACAAGTTTAAAAAGAGCAGATCATTTATGAGGTCATTTAGCCATTCATGCCGCTCCGTCCAAACCGGTTTAGATAATGATTGTATTATCTCACTGTATGTATGAATATGCAGTGTCACAGTGACGTTACCTTGATAGTTGATCATCGTTTCATCAATACACAAACCTTTATAAATACCACCTGTTTACTAATCATCTCCACGTATATTAAAATGAGTTGCAGACACAAGCCGATGAAATATTATACTACTATAAAGCCACATGGCTGACTCACTCACTCACTGACATTAATGTTTGTTTACCAACTTCCAGATGAGCTAGAAACTTGAAATTTGGCAAACTTATAACTTCTAGCCTGTAACCGACGAGAACATTCCAAAAAGAAGAAAAAAAAAAAAAAAAAAAAAT
>CABFWB010008589.1:0-17135 GCA_902151455.1 Timema bartmani
GAGCGGCTTCACCGGCTTTGCTTTGCGGGTGCAAACGTCTTGACCTTCCATGATGTTTGATCGCTTCGACGACTGTCGTGATTATGACTCGGACGCCATCGGGACGCCCATTTTATAGGCGCATGCTGATTGGACGCAGCCTCTTGAGGGGCGGCTGGACCCCACAATCTTGAAAACTGTGTTGTAATATCTCACCACTTTAGCGTTGTTGCCTGTATGATTGGTGGGCGAGAATAGGGCTAGGAAAGTTTTCATCAGAATGTTTTAGGTGCGACAGAAGGTACACGAGAAAGTAATGGCCGCAAACGTCTGAGGCTATGCTTTGCTGTTGTAGCGTGCTATGAGATGTGCGGGAGGTGTTTTCTTGTTGATAAAAATGACGACGCAATGTGTCCCAGGATTGGTGTGTGGATACGTGTTGATGATGAAAGTGGCAGGTTGCGCTATTATTGCGGGTAGTTGATCAGCAGGTAAAACAGCTGACCGTACAAAACGGAACCACGGGTTTGTTTTCAGTGCACGTCATATGGTGTGCGTGTCCATCTTTAATCATCCAATCTCGAAGTCCCCAAACAATGGAGGCCGAACAGAAATTTCATACAGAACTATGTGCCATGCACATGGTGCGGCCCAATTTAAATGTTTTCAAAGACGTACAACATCTGTCGTACAGATCTATGGTAGGCGTAGGCGTGTATTTGGCTAGAAACTTTTTCTTTTCTGTCCCCTTGACGTAGATGGTTTCAGTAAGCTTTGTGGCACGGGAGATGATGGATTCGAGCAGACTGTAATCCACATCACCGCTATCCCAAGGAATAACGTGCAGTTTGTTGACGATATAGTCGGCTTGCTTTTTACCAGCAGCTAAAATTTCTTCGATAGAGTATGGGGGCTTTAACACCCAATGTTGAAGTAATGTACCACATACAGATAAAACACTCAGTTCCTTGACTATAAACACTTTGTTGTCGTCGATGAAGCTTTTGAAATCTACAATAACGTCCATGATTTAAATTACGGATGTAAGGGGGTGGGAGGTCGCTTATATCTACTCCCATAATCGGTCACGACGTTTCTGTCTTTGTCGATGGTGATGATGTTGGTAAGCTCCCCGTACACGATACAGTTGACGGTTTCGGTGAGAACTCTGGTGAAGCTCACTTCGATGCTCAGAGAGAAATGCCTCGTCAAATTTCAATGCGATGTATTGTGGGTGGACAGATTAGGTGTGAGATCGAAATCCATGATATGATACCCCTTAGGGAAGGCTTCCCGTGTGATGTCGCTACCCTCGTTTATGAAATGGATACCCGTTCCAGAAAACATTGTGTGGTAGGACATCATATAGTTGCCGTTTGAAAAATAGGGCAGTAACGGTTTCGACGACACGTGTTCTCCGTCCCAGTATAGCGAGAAATGATTCATGCCGTAGGTTTGGAAGTTGAACGGGTTCTTGGTGGTGTCTCCGTTGAACGTGGCGTTTGATACAAATACCAAGATGCATAGTTTGGGTAACTGTCCAGTGAATACGCTGTCCCGTGATTTCCCTTGAAGACCCGTAGGAATAGTGAGTGCTTTTACCTCCACGCGGATGATGGGATACTTTGCGGGACTGACGTTTAATGCCTTGGCATGTGCCAACAGTACAGAAGGTGCTACTTTGACACGTCGCACTAGAAGACTGGCTTCAACGATGTGAACCTTAAATTGCGGGAGTTCAGGGACGGCCATAAGATTAAACACTTCTCTGGAACGGGCCAACATGACTCTTGAGTTCGGTACTGTTAAAAAGGTATTTCTCTTGGTTAAACACTTCACCGTGTAGATACCCCAAAACATCCACCGTCTTACTTTTTGCGGTAAGACTGCGATGGTCCTTAAATCCCTTGTTGCCGGCGTTAACCTCCTCAAAGGTTCCAGGGCTGTCTGCGATCCAAAGAACGCAAGTCAGATGTGTTCTTTTGGCTTCACTGTTGTAATTGAGCAACGTCTCAATGTACGATCTATAAGCATACGTGTTGCTGGGTGGTGAAACCAGTTTTTTGTTTAAAAACACATCCACCTGTGTAAATAGTGAATGCAACCAGTTGTTGACGCGAGTGATTTGATCCATATTGGTGAAAGCGCCACCATCGGGTTTCATGATAGCCGCCCTAAGATAGAGCATGGGCTGTGAAAGATCGATATAGAACTCGCCTTGGCCGGTAGCGGTAAATTAGATGGGCGAATCATCAGTGAGGGAAGAGACAGGTTTATACTTGATCCATTGTCAACTTTCAAGACTTGTTTGCGTGGGTAGGACAGAAAAGATATCGAGTTCACTGCTGGCAAACTCGCAGGACTGGGGTGTAGAAATGGCATTTCAACTGAAAATATCAACCGCTTCTTTCTCGACCTTTTACGTTGGGCAACGACAGAAGACTGACTTCGGTGCTTCTTCGACGCCATTTATTGCATGAGCCGGTCATCAGTGTATCGATCTGCTCCGCCTTGCGTTTCAACTTTGTTCCAGCCATGCCAACACGCTGCCATAGGGCTTCTTTAAAAGGTAGACGCTGTTTGGCGACGTCGGAGAACACGTAGATACCCGTATAAAGCACCTGTTTTCCAATGGCTTTAGCGCAGATTCTCATCAACGTTACGACGCTCTAAGAGGCCGCTGAAAAAATTCTTATTCCATGCTCGCGTTGATAGGGAACACCATGGTAGATCGAAGATATTCCTTTTACGGCCTGGTTCACGTAGTATCTTTGGTAGAGACAGTTCATGTTGAGCAGCGATGAAAATGAAGTTTCACGCACACTTTTCCAAGCTCGAATGGTACAGGTTCACCAGTGTCTGTTCTTATATTGATTTCCAGACTTTCAATTTCCCTTCTAAGTACGGGAAAGTAGTGCATCAGATCGTAGCTAACTGTCTTATGTATGCCGTAGAGATAGTTTATGTTGTTGATACCGACGATACGTAAAAGTGGTGCCACAATGTCACCCACGGGCTGAGGATTGACGATATCCGTGTAGATGTACATTTGCGAGGGCAAGCCTAGTAGAATATTGGCGGTGTACGGTGACTTTGGGACTTTGATCAGATTAGTCTTAGGATCGAAACTGAGCTATAGACTTAGTTGATTAGATAAAGTCAGCAGAAGTATTTTTCGGGAAGAAGAAACAGCGTCCACTTTTTCGTTAGGGTTTGTGTACTTGAATAAAACACAGAAATCCCTTTTATACGCCTCGACTTCATTTAGATCTTTGACCAATTCATGGATAGTGCTGTAGTTTCCAGGTGGGATGTGGTCCTTGAATATTTGTTCCACGCTGTTAGCGTTCACTAAGTTGTACGATACAATATTTTGGCCCCCAGATACAGTGGTGAAAGAACATGGATATTGGATTTCGGCAAGAGCGACTTCCTTCTGTCTGTTGAGTGTAAGACCTTAGGGTAGTTGCGTGGTGTAATTCGCGAGGGTATTTTTCGGAAAATATCCTACAGAGCTTTCGCTCGGAAAAGTGATGTAAAACTAGTCCTTCATGGTAGAGCGCTAACGTGACTGGCAGGAGTCCAAGAATTAAACTTAGCTGGGTAACCTTTCCACTGCACGTTTACTTTCTTTCTGGCGCCTTTACCCTTGACACGTAGTATTTTATCAACTATAAAAGTTTCTGGAATACGTACGCGTTGCAATTTGGGTTCGTAAAACGTTCCCTCCACCTCCTCGCCGTCAAGATCAATCAACCTGTAGACGACTGGTTGTCGCAACATGACACTGCGGACCTTGAAAATTTATTCACTCCAATTGCTTACGTAGCCCTTTTCAAACAGCATTTTGTATTTGCCAATACGCACCGTGTCACCGACTTTGAGTTTTTACTTACTATTTGAGTTTGGACGCCGCTTGCCGTATATATTATCTCTGACTAGAAGCACATTGGTTTCTGAAACGTCTGCAGACGCCATCTTGGTACTGGAATGTTTGCGCCATTGTAAGCGTCGACAAGATCTTGGAGGATGTTCACATAGCGATACATATTAATTTTGGTAAAGTAGCGCCAAATGCACCCTTTCAGGGTTCTATTGAATCGTTCCACGATGCTTGCCTTCACGTCCAGATTATGAGTGGTGTAGTAATACATGCTTTCTTTATTGAGAAATTTCTGAACTAACTCTGTACTCTTGTCCGTCCGTAAAGTTAGAGGTTTACGTCCACTTAGTTTTAAAATGTCCTGAAAGGCATCTCTCGTGACGCTCCACTTTTTGGATGGAAGCGTCCTCACCCAGGCCATCTTGCTAAACATGTCGATGACGGTGAGCAAGTACACCGCACCATCGTTGTATTTTCCGAGACTTCGTTGAGGTCGGCTTGCCAGAGATCGTCAATATTTGACACCGCGTACTTGTTGCGTGGAAACTTTTTTATCACAGGTTTGTGTAGCGTATAAGCGTCCTGCGCACGAAGCTATTATCTTACTTTGTTGGGATCTTTCTTGGACGCCTTTATGAGCGACGCCGCCCCTGCGAACCCCGCAGGATGAGAATTGTTGTAGTAGATGTTGGCTAAACGGACCATTAAGCTCGTAATGGCATCCACCTGTTTTCGTCCACCCTTTTCAGTTTCTTCTTCTTAGGGCGTTGCGACGGTGTAAGTGGTTGGGGTACGGGCGTCGAGATCTTTAATGGGTGCCAAAAGTTTCGGATTTACAATTAATTCTTTCGGGACCTTTATTTTTTGTAGCGTCGTGAGAAACTCTCGCCACCCCGTCGGCTCGCTGTGTCTTCTTGCTCTGACCAGATCGTTGACTAAATCCACAATATTGGATCCACGGAGAGGTGTATCGTGAATACTCACTTCCCCGTTTTCGTCCCAAGAGATACCACCCCTAGAATTAATATGTTCTAGTAAAAGCTTGGCTTTTTTACGTGCCTGTACTGGTACAGTATTGAGTACAGCCGCGATGGGACGTACGGGGGCGGTCGTGGTGGTGGCGGTATTTTCAGGCGGTGGAGGGTGCTGACTAAAGTTCTGACAGCGCTATAGCACTTGTTGGTATAAAGTCCATTTAGACTTGTCAAGTTAGGAAGCAAGGATTTTTTCCATTTCCTTGTCCAGCTTGGAGACCACTAGATTTGTGGCCGATGTCACTTGTTGGTAATGTTGCTCGTAACGGTGTAATGTTTCCGGGGACACCTATATCATCTATTTAGTGTGATCCATTATGTACTTGTTGAATAAGGAACCGAGGACACCGCTGATTAATGGGGCTAAACGTAAGGGCAGGAACGCTCCTCCTTTCTGAACTAGTATTCAATCATAAAAGAATCTTGCATTAATATTTGGTTTAATACTAACGATCACCATAGGTCTATACATTTCTCATCATAAACATCTGAATCGGAGTCAAATAGCATCATTAAACTTTATCTTAACGAAATCCATTAACACATATTGGTATGTTTTGAACAGTCAGCTGCAAAGTGGTGGCCATGTTTTTCTCTACAGTAATTAACATGAGGTTTACTCCCTAACCTCTACACTTTCTTTGAGTTATTGAAACCTGAAGTTTAAGTTCAGGTTATGTGATAGCCTAACATTGAAAGAGGTAAGAATCATCTTAAGCTAAGGTTATAATTTAACCTCGACAAAACCTGACATTGAAACAGTGGCCCTTAGACTGGTTCTCGCCAGAAATTTGTATTAAATTAGATGCCTCTAGATCATGGGTTTCCGACTTGTAAGAGCTCGAGGGCCACATTGGAAATCTTAGGCATGATTGCGGGCCTCAATTTAATAATAGGCCAATTTTCGTAAAATTCTGCAAATAGAACAGAGGTGCCAGTATTAAATATAATGCATAGTTTAATTCAAGCAAAGATGTAATCATTTTAATTGCTTAAAACAATATTTTATAATTGCATAAAATAGTAAAATTAAAAATAAACAAAAATTATTAAACTCAGAACAATTGAATTTTGAAGAAGAACACTCAACAATATCAGTTTATTTGACTTAATATTTGACAAATTGCAAAAAGAATTAAAATTAACCTAAAGACAAACTGAAATTAATAATATAGTCAAAACAAAACTTAAAAAAATGACAGTTTAGTGGAAGTATTGTGGTCGATCAGCTGCATCTACCAATGAACGAATGTCCACTTCCAGCTCTGTTGTTGCTAATCTCAAAAAATGCAGCAAAGAAGAATCTGCAAGTCGACTTCTGTACCGATTTTTAATGAATTTCATAGAAGAAAAAATACTTTTACATATGTCCGTGCTCCCAAACATTGAAGTCATTTTTAGTCCAAATTGTCTTAAGTTTGGGTATTTTCCGCTGGATAGCAGTTTAAAAAATGTGATGCCTTTTCTTGTCTGGTTTGTAGGAACGTACCGGATTGTAGATCGCACAGCTCAAGTTGTAGGTGTGGTTCTTGTTCCTCGATGTATCATCAAGAGGATTCATGTAAAGCTGTACACTGCTTTTCAGCGTTTCAGTTTCCTTGAATCGTGTGTTGAATTCTTCAATGATCTCTTGAATTGTGTGAACTGAAATCTGAAAAATCTATAGTTTCTTGGTCTTTATCCGCCGCTAGTTATAGACAGCAAAAGAAATGTGTCAATTCATTGTTTTCCGAAAATCGTTTTTAATTTTTAACTTGTTTCGAAATCCATTTACAATTCCCACCATATCTAATACTACCTGGTTTCTTCCTTGAATTCTCAGGTTTAAGGTGCCAAGGTGATTTGTCATGTCTGTTAGGAAAGCTAACTGCTTTAAAAATTCTGGGCTTTGAATTTCTTCTTCTAGTTCTTTGGTATCAGACGAAACAAACTTATTAAGGAATTCAGTGATTTCCTTGCGAATAGCAAAAAACCGTTCAAGGCACTTTCCTGCACTCAGCACCTTACATGGTTGTACAGCAGCAAGTCTCCATATTCTGCCTCAATTTCCAGCAGAAACTGCTTTAGCCATCTGTATAAAAGGGCTCGATTTCCACCTCCTAACATATTAATAATTTTAACCACAAGTTTAAAAACTTCAGTTCTCTTTATTGATCTACCACGCTTCCTGGTGAATGAGACAGTGGATCATAGGACACATTACGCCACTTTCTTTTAGCAATATCGTCAGATCTGTCTTCTCCCTGTCATTGCTGGCACTCTGTATGTCACAATGGCTGAACATTTACCGAAGCCTCCAACTCTGTCGACAGTTTTTTAACATAATCATAAATATCCCTATCTTTTGTTGTTTCTTGAAGAAAGTAGATATCAAATAACTCTTCTTTACTGCTGAAGTCTTTGAAGGTGGTGCGTGCAAATATTAATAGCTGACTGACATCTGACTGGTCAGTGCTTTCTTTAAGGCATAGCGAGAAATGCTTGCTTTCTTTAACCAATCAAATCAGCGATTTTTCTACTTGTTCTCCCATATCGATGACCCTTCTCTGCACAGTTTGGTTGGAAAGTAGAACTGATTCAAATTTCTCAGACATTTTAGCATCTCCAAAAGCCTTTGCCATTTCCATAGCACAATTTTAACCAGACTGCCTTCAGTGAAGATTTTTTTGCCTTTGCAAGTTCAAGCGACACTGCGTAGGAGGCGTACAGAGAAGATGACTGATTTTGTAAGACTTTACTGAACATACCTGTTTGTTGTTTTAATTTCTTTTTGAAGTCTGCAACCAGTGCGTGTTGAGCTTCTTCCTTATATGTTGCATACTTGTTCTCGTTTATTGTTGAGTAGTAATGTCGTTTAACATTGTACTACTTCGGTACAAACACAATTTGCATGGATACCAAACATTGAAACTTCCCACTGTTGCTAGTAATTAAATAGTCATTCTCCCAGCTTTCCTGCTCATTTTTATTCACGTAAAGGACGCAAGCAACGGTACACTTCACACTCGGCCCAAAACAAAGCCTCCAAAATGGACAGTAAGTTGTGAAACTTCACTACACGTCAAGCAAGAGCGACTGGTCCTAAGTGGAGATGGAAGGAGTAGCCAGCAAACCTTACCGGGCGAGTCTATTGTTACGTGAGGGAAGGGGAGAGATCTAAGGGGAGGAGACCAAATACTCTTGCTGGGCGAGTCTATTGTTACGTGAGTGAAGAGGAGAGAGGTCAATGGAGGAACCCAACTACTCTTGCTGGGTGAGTCTATTGTTACGTGAGTGAAGAGGAGAGAGGTCAATGGAGGAACCCAACTATTCTTTCCGGGTCCTGCACTGTGCGATGCAGCGCATTGCTTGTAGAACAGCTGACTATTTATTAATTCTTTATCAACTTCTTTTGCTCATTTTGCCGTATAAAAATTAATAAATTTTTTGGAAGAGCTTTGAAATATTTTTCGTAACTTTTCTTGAGATTTTTTTTTCAAAAAGCTTTCGCGTGCCGCTAGTTGGAAATCCCTCCTCTAGATGTTATTTAGAGCTATTTAAATTAGAGTTCAATGCATCCTTCTCTCACCAAATATATATTTCTTACACTAATTTTGTGAGTGCCTGCCTCAGTGAAAACAATATTAGAGGCTGTGATGCTCTACCTGCCCCCCTCTACACACACACACCTGTGCTGGTCAAATGAACACGTGGGGTGACGTGTGGCCCAAGATATCTATCTACAGAGCGCGCTAAACTCCTCAAGATTGACAAGAGAGTCAATAACAGAAGGAAACAGCCAAGATTCCTCACAGAGTTGTTCAAATGTTATCTTTATTTTTAGCACCGTAATCTTACTACCTGCTTAGGTTATAGAAAGAAGGTGAATTCAGAAGAACTGTACCCACATTTGTGTGGAAGGATAGTGTAAAATAATCGGGGAAAAAACACCTTAGTACATCCGACCGGGGTTTGAGCCTTGATCTCGCTGTCATCGAGAGTTTAGTCCAACAAGAGAGTGACGCCTTAGACCATGCAGCCACCAAAGCAGGTCGGTCAATTATTATCCTAGTATTACTTGCTTTGCTACCTGACAAGGAACCGGATGCCCCCCTGGAATAGACCTTCCCCCCTAAACATTTATTTAACTCCCCTCTGATATTCTAGATCTAGAACATGAAGCAAACGATGACCTTGTTAATTGCTTCTATAGACATCCACATTCCAAACATTTGCCGGAGGGAAGGAGTTCCTAGACACCCTCAAAGTTGAAGGTCTAAGCTCCTCACTCTCATTGTTCTAATCGCACCCTCGGGGTTGAAGGTCAAAGCTCCTCACTCTCATTGTTCTAATTACACCCTCTGGGTTGAAGGTCAAAGCTCCTCCCTCTCATTGTTCTAATTGCACCCTCGGGGTTGAAGGTCAAAGCTCCTCATTCTCATTGTTCTAATTGCACCATCTGGGTTGAAGGTCTAAGCTCCTCCAAACGTTACTACTCCAAAGATCTTTAGAAGATACTCCTTTAGAAGTTTCAAGCCTGTGGAGTGAGTCATTGTCCACCCAGTCTGGCTAGCAGGTGGTGGGGAACACGGGGCTCAACCTTTGGTCGGGTGTCTCTAGGGTGGCCCAGTTTGTATCCATGCAAGTGCGGCAACATTTCTGTTGAACTCTACGCCGCTCATCTCTACCCCTACTAGTGTAACCATGTGTATAGACCAAATCCCGGGCATCAAAGCGTCACAAGACGCCCGGATTCAAACCCCGACCTGCCTGTCACAGGCTAAATACTCTAAATGAGCCAGACATTTGGTCCCCGTGCCCACCTGTGCGAGTAAAAGTTTTGTTATTTAATAAAATAAACGCTTTAGTGCTTTTATTAACTAGTGTGACTCAATTCTTAGAGTAAACGATCATATTGTAAATGCACCAACATTCGCCCAACGTGAGGATGTGAACCACCTCTCCTACAACCCCTCGTGATCGAGCCTAGGTCCAAGTTAGGCATACCTAACCCGCGGGCGGTGCCTAGAATGAGTCAGCGTCACGCAGTCAGCGACAATCAAATAGGCCCACTAAGATTCTCGCTCCGCAAATGAAGATTAATAATCACAACACCCACTAGAGCGCTTCTCTCGTTATGGACTGGACTTTAGATGACGTGGTTTTCTAAAATGGTTTTCCACTCTCTCCCACCACAAATGCGGATATATTTCCTATAGATTCAACATTCCTTATCCCCCACCCAATAGCGTAATTAGTTGTTGTGTTGGTATATCCCAAATGAGTAGTAAGACGCGGTGCTAAAACCAAATAAAAAATCACTGTAAACACTTTATTTACAGCCCCCTTTTCAAATTCAACTGATGAGAAGAGAACATCTTGAACTAACCATTACTGTGCAATACGCTTTTCTTCCTGCGGTAAATAATATGAGTCAAACTTTCTAGGAAAGGCCACACGTGACTCTCCGCCACACTTTGGACACTCACCAACGCTCTCTCTGGGGCCTATGAATTACTACTCCCTTTTCCCACCCATCTAGTTTGTACTCCGGCCGGCACTCCGCGCTTTAACATTAGTTCCCCAGCTAGAACGCGAATATTTGATCAAAATACTTATTGTTGGCGTTATATTTCTACATTATATTATAACATATGTTTTATTATATTTATATTTTACTGAAATGTTCCTTTAATGTCAGTAATATTGTCACTTAAAACTGAGGCAGACCGATGACCCATATTGGCGTAGCCGTCCCGCCAGTCGCGCGGAGGGATACAATCGTGGCGCGAAGCGAGCCGGCCGGTCAGTAGCGCTGCGAAGGCCGGGTTAGTTGGGTGTATTGTGCTGACGCTCGTTACGTATAAACCGATTTAAAGTAGTACTTGCTTGTGATTGGAAATGTCTTGCTTAGTTGTGGTCGTCTCTGTTGTTTTGTTGAGTACATGTTGTATTAACCAAGTTATTCGTGTTTCTACTCGTATAAAAGGGTAGAGAGTGATTGCGTTGCCACGTTTGAGCCGGCTCGATACTGCCAGTGTTACTCCCACACACAAACCTCATGTTTGGGATTGATAAAGTGGGAGATCTCGTTTTAAACATTAAAGGTAAGTTAAGTGTGATGTGTTCAATAGTTGTCACTATAAATATGTTGAATATCGGTAGTAATGTGTGCTGTCAGGCCTCACATATGTTGTGTATGTTAGCCACGTGGCAAACTCCAGTCTAACACGCATCGCTTATTTTAGGCCTTATCAGCGAGATGCCGGTCCGACTGACCTCGAGCTGGGGCCTCGAGGAGCTGTGTCTCCCTGAAGAATACGACAACCCTTGTTTTTCATCCGAGGGTGTGGAAGAATGTATAGCGGGGTCGACTACCCTCCCGGACCTGTGGGGCAAGTTTGATCTACTGGACTCTCCGTTGCTCGGCCCTTGTGACTGGAACGTTGATCAAGGGGACTGCGACGATGTCAAGTGGAAGTGGGGTGGGGCGGAGGACGTGGGTTCGAGCCCCGAGACGGCTCGGACTGTGAAACATGACTGCATGTGGGGCGGGCGATGTGCAAGCCACGAGCACAAGTCTCTCAGTGTCGATACAGTGGCTAGTGAAGCTCCTATAGTTAGTGCGGGACACAGTGTGTTAAAGTCCAATGTGTTGAGGACTAGCGGGCCTCCTCCGGCTCGACCAGACACGCCACAGTCGCTCTCGGAGGACGATGATCTGGAGCTGGACTCCACGTGTGACGATCATCGGCGGGTCATCGTGTGTGTGTCGGAAGTGTTGCGTGTCCCAGAGACGGTCTCAATCACTCAAACTAGTGTTCCGCCGCCACATGTGCATAGTGATCACAGCTACCACTTGAGCAAAGGTGCTCCAGTGCGCGTCGACCACTTGGGTGTGCAGACTCCTTCGGACTCGGGTAAGTGGTTCTACACTAGCATTACCATTCTTAATAATAACTTAAATACTTGTAGTAGTATTATTAGTTTTAAAGATAAAGATACATTTATTGTTTTCTGTATTTAAAACGGGCGGCATTTAAGTAATCACTCAAGAATGTATTTCTTTCAAAACAAGTAATATTTTTTAAACCTCGATGTGTCCATGGTTCGTAGCGACACACCTTCCTGAGTAGGCCATTTACGCTCCATATTGCAGCTTGGACCTATTTTCAATTTGTTGAGGTTTCTGATTATTTAACGTCACTCGAAAAACATGTTTATTACACGGCGAGTAAAATTAAACTGTCCCAACTTGTTTGATATTTTAAAATAACGTTTAAACATTCAAGCCCCTCGCTTCTAAAAACTTATCCATCTGCAACGTATGCTAACAGAATTGATTGATAATTTTATTTCTAATTCTTACCCCACATTTGCATTCGCCCCCTCACAATTTTAACCAGCGTGTTGGATCTAACATTTATTAGACTAAAATGTTTTGTTGAGCGAATATATCGATCTTAACACGGGAAGGGAATAACATTGAAAATACTTATTTTGATTTATGAATTTCAACAAATTCCTTAAAACATGAGAGCTGGTTTTGGTGCTAACGAGTTTCTCGGTGATGTGACCGGATATAATTTTAATGTCTATATATATAACCAGAATCCAGAACGTTAATTTAGCACAAGGAACAAACCCAATTTTTCAGTGGTACATTTTTCTAGGACAAGAAACTACGGATGAACCAGAGATTAGTTGGTAGATTCTCCTCAGACTTTGCTGAGATATCTACCACTACATCATTTTATAAACACACTTCTGTCCTCGTGTTGTGGGCGAGATCGTTAAGACGTGACTGAATCCACACCCAAACAATAACTATACTAATAAAATTGATGTATCAGTTTACCTAATCTGGAAAATAATTAAATATTGAAGTCTAGTGTATTAAGAATCTAAGTATTGTATCAAATATTTGCCATCATAATAATGGGCTCAACAACTATTGTGTTTCTTCAGGTACAGATGCCATATATTTGATAATACATCATACATTATTTTTGTAATTTTATATGGGAATATGATTAATATTAACGAGATAATATTGTGATAGTATTCAACAAATTATTGCAAGCTTGAGTTGGCATAGTCGTCCACGCCCAGTCACATTGCGCAACCTCGTGTAAAAGAGCGGGAATCATCAACCTATGCTCGCTGAAGGGCCCCCTCGTTTGCCGGTAAGACAGAGATAGAACGGTTTAAAGGGCTGGCTGGCTCAATGTGCTCTCTTGGTTTTTTTTAAATTCACCCGACCAACAGCATTGTTGAACGTATCGTGAAGTTCCTTCATTCGTTCTGCCTATTTCCAACAATCCGATGGAATCTTTGCCAAGCCTTGTGTCTGAGTTAATTTTAACAGGCGCACACATCACCAGGAAAACATGTCTGAGGAGGTCAAAGCTCTCTAAATTTAGCGGTCGCATCGTACTTGTGGGCGAATAAATGACAGTGCTTGTTGTGCCGGTAGACCCAATCTCGTCTGTGGGACACATGGAGCTGTCTTTTCAGACTTGTACTTTTAAAGTAACTCTGACGTTAACCTAGTTTTAATAATCTACATAATTTAGGTTAGGGGGCCTATATAGGCCTACTGTAATATGAAGCCATATGATTTTTTTTAAACTAACAAGTGTTGAAAGAAACTTTTGCACATTTCACTAAATTATTCTATATTCAAGGCATATTAAAATGTAAAGCTAATATTATGTTTGTCTGCACTCTGATTTTATGACATGCTATTGTTGATCTTGCCCGATGTTGCTAATTAGCTCAAAGTTCATTGAAACAAGACTAAATAAACGACTGGGGCGTAAGTTCCAGACATTGAAATATGGGAACGGGTAGCTGTCCTAGTGTGTCTACACTAGGTCATAGTGGGCCTACATTAGGTCAGAGTGTGTCTACACTAGGTGATTAGATCTACACTAGGTCAGAGTGGGCCTACACTAGGCCATAGTAGGTCTACACTAGGCCATAGTAGGTCTACACTAGGTCATAGTGGGCCTACATTAATTAGGTCAGAGTGTGTCTACACTAGGTGATTAGATCTACACTAGGTCAGAGTGGGCCAACACTAGGCCATAGTAGGTCTACACTAGGCCATAGTAGGTCTACACTAGGTCATAGTGGGCCTACATTAGGTCAGAGTGGGCCTACACTAGGTCAGAGTGGGCCTACACTAGGTCAGAGTGGGCCTACATTAGGTCAGAGTGGGTCTACATTAGGTCATATTGGGTCTACATTAGGTCATAATGGATCTACACTAGGTCAGCTCTTAATCGAGACATTTCAACGTAAGATAGTGTCAATTGTAGATAGAGGATGTCATGAACCTCCCGTCCCTTGATCTCAGTTTTCTAGACTGGAGCCGCTACTTTTTCATCCTAGCAGCTCCTCATATGTTCTCATGAGGCCGAGATGAGTGTCCCCTCTCCATATTCACTACTTCACGGAAATCCGGGGATCGAACCGCAGACGAAAACAAACCATCCATACCTGTAGATAACCAGGTATAAAAAGATAGCCTACCATATGACGAACAGCTGGTTGCTTGATGAACCAATATAAACTGTTGTCACTTGATTCGTCCAATCCTGAGGTGTCACTCTAGCAATAGATGGAGACAGGAAGATCGTGGTTCGAATCCTGATCGGATGTTGGTACTGATTTATACTAAATGGGTTTTCTGCGCTCCCTCCACGCAAATACGGATAGGCCTACGCTTCCTCAAAATTCAACCTTCCTCATCCCTTACATCGTAATTTGTATGTGTTCGACCCGAACGCGGTGTAGTGGTCAGTGCACCGGGTTCGATTCCCGGCTGGTACCTTTAGTATTTTTCCCTTTATAGGAATAATCCCAACGGTCACCAGGGTTTGGTAAGTTAGGCTAAGTTAGGGTAAGACTCACCCCGGCTCCACAACGCCATAATAACCATCATCTCATGGCGGGTACGGCGTGTGGTGTACCCTGGGTAATAGTCTACACATAGGGTGACCTAACCTGGATACCCAAGTCCCCGGTCATATATGCTACACGGTTAAAAAAACGAACGGGTACTAAGATGAATTTGTCTCGTCTTTCCGAAATGTCAGTGACCCCTTACCGCGTGAGATAATAACTGTTCTGGTAGATGAAAGAGATGAAGGCATTTAAACAGGTCTTCGATATATATATCTATCTATCAGTTTCAGACCACAGTCAATGGCGGCGCATGTAACAGGTCCTCCGTTGGAATCATTTGACTGGTTTTTGATTAAATTATTGGGAACTACGGGAATCTTAAAATCACTCAATTCTGAAGATGCTTTAACAATTAAATCTCTCATTAAAGAAGCAGAAGTTGTATTACCGATATACATTTTAGTCTGTGTTTTGTCCTTTCTTACCAGTGAAAGTGCAATTGCACTTATATTCTTAGCCCGCGTAATATTAATTTAAAAAGAAATTACGGTTTACAGTATTCTATAAATAAGTTTAATTGGAAGCTTTTGATAAATTTTTAGATGAACTTTAAAATTAATTAAGCACATAAAGAAATGTAAAATTTTAGGGACTTTTCATCAATGTTGGTGGCAGAAAGTGGGCTTCATTAATAAAACTCTGATATCCTTAGGATGTTCTGTAATGTTCCAAAGAACTGTTAGTTTTCCAGGCGATTGTTTCTTGTTTTCTCCCCTTCTCTCTCCAATAATGGGAAAATCTTGATGCCATCGGAAACATAGAAGTGCAATACACAAATTACTAGGGTAACTAATTTATATGACTTGCAGAAACAATCGTATCATCCCTGTTATTCATTTAGTACAACATGATTTTATTTTAAGGTGAAACTAGATTGTTGTGCTTCTTCAACACGTATTATTGTAACGCCTCATCCTCAACACTTGTGCTAAGCGTCCTTGTTATACTAGACTTGTCTAAGGAAGTGTGTAGGTTGGCAGACCTGAGGAATTTGCCGGCTGTTCTCGGAACTGGTCAGCGCACGGATTAGTCTGTGACCAGACAGGGGTGTACAGGAAGAGGCTGTCTCGCTCTTTAGAATATCACAACTCGTATTATTCTACTTTCTGCGCCGCATAGGCTTACTCACGTGTCACTTTCACTTATTCATTAAAAATTAATACAAAATGAACGTCAGAACACTCCTTTCATTAAAATGAATCATTATTAATTAATGCTATCATTAAAAGAAAGGTCTACAGTTTTTTCATTTTTAATGATCATTATTTAGAAATGAAAACAAAATGAACAGTGAGAATTTNATTATTTAGAAATGAAAACAAAATGAACAGTGAGAATTTGTAAAAGAATTATTGAATTCATTTTTATTTTACTGTAGAGATTTACTTAATTTTATTAATTAATTCTCTCATTAATCCCATGAGCTTTGGCTTAAATTGGGATTGTACAATATACTTGCTTGTGGGGGATTTTACAAGAATATTACACTACGTATTAAATTGTTGACTTAAGAGCTCAACAGCACATTTGGTTCAAGTTTATACCAAATATATACGTAACAATGATAAAGAATTCATCGTTACATTGCGACCACGTATTGGATTTAATCCTCAGTTCATTGACGGTTATTTTTATTTAATAGTATTTTCCAACCCGTGCGATAACTGCACTCACAAATATTTCACGAAGCGCAACACGAAATAACTTTTCACTCGGCTCCATTTCAATAAATAGATCATTCTCGTCATGATTTGACTCATGTCTGAACAAATTGCTTTCATTTATATTTTCATGAAAAATGAATCATTTAAAATGAGACGTGAGAACTGTCGTTTAACTAACTACCCGCCCAGTGTGTCAAGGCGCGGCCTGATGAAGAGACATTTGATGTAGGGCTACCAATAGGAGGGGCTTGGCCACGTACTTACCTCTAGTGTGTGAAACTGCTAGGGTCGGGTCAACTGAGATTCAAACCCGTTCCTTCTCGTTCAATGACGCGGGTCTATCCTCCCTCACGCCCGTAGTAATATCATGTCTCAGTTTCCTCCCTACATGCAATTGTAAACGTTACTTCCCTCATCTGTAGCACGGAATGTGTCTGTCTACTAACCGTTTCGAACACTCCCTTAACTTAAAGCGTTGATCCTGGGTTTGAAACAGATAGAATATTTCCTTCTTTACACACGTGTCAAATAGAGCAATGTAGGCTACATTATCTGTGGTGACTTGACTGCTTGCGATGTTATGTACATTATCTGTGGTGACTTGGCTGCTTGCGATGTTATGTA